>JAPYZJ010000266.1:0-75094 GCA_030522765.1 Ophioninae sp. B BG-2022a
CACAATTTTTTTCAAAATTTCGGAAAATGCCGAGCATGTTCTTCTTCGAGCAAGCCTCATGAGTACACAAAAGAAATTTCATCCCAATCGGTTCAATGGCTTGGGAGAAATTGGCTTTTGAAATTCCGAGGTGGCCCAGAGTGTATTCGTCATTCCCTTAACGGATATTTGCCGAGCCACTCGTCGATTCTATTACTGTCGGTAGATCAGTTATGAAGGACGGTATAACGTAGCCGAAAAAAAGCTTCGTTTGAAAAAAAAAAACGTTCTTCGAATCGCGGTGCGAACGTTCTTTCGCCAAGATGAGTTTTATTTCCACGGGTTCTTCGGACAATGCTCGCTGTGACTAAGAACAGGCGACATCTGACGTTTTCTGTACGAAGCATCTCGTCGAAAAGGTCCCCCAATCTTCTCGTGTTTGGAACTACTCTCGAGCAGCTTCCAGGATTAAACAAAGCCAGACTCAGTTTTGTGAAACGGATTGTATACAAAGCACAGCAGTTCTGTAACGTTGGCAAGTGTGGTAAAAAAAAGTATGTCCGTCCAAAACCCCAAAAGTATGGGTCGAAGGTAGCAGCAAATTATTTCGAAAAAAAAGGACGCGTAATGATAGCTAGTGGGAAGGAAGAACAATAATTGGGGTGATACAATAATAATGAGTCGTATCCGTCGAGTGTGCGTCTATAGTTAGCGGTTCAAGTGGACAAGATGGCACGAGCGCAATACCTTGAAGCCAATATAGATGACCATCGCGCGCGGCTTTCGTAACTCTCGACACAGACGAACGCGCACACACGCGTATACACGATGTATTCCGTTGCGGAGGCATCATCGCGGGTGTAGTGCCACAGACTCTAAGGTCGTTTCGTTCGACGCATCATGGGAGAGCTTTCTCTTTCCTTCTCGGTTGCTTGCAATTATAAGCGAATTATATTACACGCGCAATGTCAATAGGAATTTGTATTGCAGCGACGCGCGAGCGGGCGGAACGACGACCTTTCAATTTTTCTTATCCTTGCGACCGCGTTTATCTCGCTCTCGCGCTCGCGATATATTCGCGCGTCGTTCGGGCCTGTACTATACATACGTGCGGATAAAGAGAGCTCGATGCGCCGATCTGCATTACGATGCGCGTCACGCACACATACGTCCATTTATATACGCACTATAAGTTAAAATATCTGTTTTACCGTCGTACTCGTATATGGGATGTTTGTTTTTAAACATATTCCATTGTTTTTTATTTCCCGTCACGTCGTCGGTCTGTCACGTAGACTCTATCACGCCTCGGATATAGTGTCTTTCGAGGTGAAAATTTATCGCGTTGTTTCGACAGAATGACTATCGTCCCTCACACTCGGCGTGTCTATGTCTCCTGCGTTTCTCCAGATGTTAAAGATCCGTCGAATAGCAACATTTTTATTACGACATTCCGAGGGAAAAGAATTGACTCGTCGGAATTCCTAACGATGCATTTACATCTGTAGTTGCTGGAAAACCGAGATTCTCATTACGGCTGAGCGTGTATGCTCTATGTATTCTTTTATTTTTATGTTGTTTCCAAAGGTTGCAGTTCTGCGTTGAGATCATCGACATCTGTAATGTAAGCCTAAGATCGAAGTCACATACGTATCATCACAAACTGTGAACTTCGTTCGCGCTTAAGAGAATGACGAACATCGACATAACCTCACAAATTTTCAAAATCCGTTTTCTCAGAGTCAATTAAGTTTACGGCGAAAAATCGAGGATCAGTCTTTGTAGAATTCATAGAGGCAGAAATAGATGCTTGAATTTTACGATAAAAAGGTTTCGTCCTTGAGAAATTGCGGTTTAAAAATTTCGGCTATCTCTCTCGCACTCGTGTGTCACGTGGTACGTCTTCGACATGTCCTTAAATACTATCGATGGCAAAACTACCTCAATTGTTTTCTTTTTATGTCGCAGCTGTCGTAGGAATATCAAGAAGAGGATACTGAGAAGAGATGCTTACTATGTGGGATTGTTGCCAAAACCAATCGCCCAGCAACCACCCCTCCCGGTTCCCTCCATTTATCCAAATGCTTGCCTTTCCGTATATCTGTAGATTCGTTCACTAAATAAATCGAGATTGACAGATACATTATATGTACTAATTGATTTACTAATCTTGAATCATTATTCGTAAAATCTTGTTAAATACTTGATTTGATATTGCAGATTTTCTTATTGGGCGTGTATTTCAATCTAAGCATAGTCATATGTTTGTCAATTGGAATTGCAATTAGATCAATGCAACGCATCGATTGAGTCAATGGGTTTTGCCAACGTGACGAGGCGTGGCTGAGTCGTTTCCACGAATCAGAAAATGTTTGATGTTTCCCAGGTGAAAATATACAAGTACAGGACTATAACTCATATCATAGTGTAAGGTAGGATATAAGATCAGAAATTTCAGAGTACGATACGTTATCAAATTTCATCACTTACCGTATTAGGATCGAGTTCTCATTGTTCAAACGTAATGGACGATTTTCCACCTATTCAAGGTTAAAGATGATAGCATCACGCCGAATCAGCTTATTCATGTGGAAGGAGGCAAAGTCCTGGATCTTGAAAAAAAAAGTATGACACGGTACAAGCAAAATAGACGGTTTCTTTTATTTTGTACTCTGCGACGATGATATACAGTCGATATGATTTGATCGATGTAAATTTGTACGGAATACATCATGTACGAAGATTACGTCGTGCCTCATATTCATAACAGTGAGATGCTGAAATATTGTTGAATTTTTTGGCAGTCGCAAAATTATAAACATCGAGGATTTTCCGTATCCTTATTATTGACGTGCAGTGGCATTTTTCGTCACAAACTTCGTTTCAGTTGCGAGTGAAAGTTCAAACAGAATTTATAGATATTTATATATAATTTATATATATTTTAATATAATTATATATAATTTATATATATTTCGTATTTTTTCTCATGGGCCCGCGCCTTTCCATTTTTTATTACATCGCGTCAATCTTTTGATCTCTCGCCGAAAACATCCGCACTAATTCGTCCAGTGGAGACATCAGGACCTAAAAATATTATGAATGACCTTCATCAAATATCCTATCTGCCGATGATATACGATCGCCAAGAAACCCGTTTATAAATTCTGAACTATAAAAGATTTACGTTCCTTTTACCGGCATATCTCTTATCTAAAGTTCTACGGCGCTATATCGATCGTCTGAAGCAATCGAAATTTACTGGTTCCAAAACTCCATGAACCCCTTTACTCGATCTTTTTTTTTCGATAGAGTACGAACGCCGATAGAACTGTCTCGAAACAGATGGTGATGTTGACCGTGTGCTCGGCGAATCAAGCAACTTCTGGCGGGCGGAGGGGACTTCTATCACCCGTGCGCCTACTAACATCTGTCGGATATACTGGTGAACTACGGGGTATTGGCCAGAGGGGTGATTCATCTCGGTATTTTTGCCGTGCATGTCCAGAGTTTTTCGTAGCTTACTCTACCACTCTTAGCGCTAGTTATGTTATAAGAATTTCGCATACCCACGTATAATACGCATATTTGTATAAATAGGGTTTGAATATACCGATATGGGACATTACTATGTTTACCAATTAACAAGACTAATAATTATGCCAATAAAAATTATAGAGGACTGAATGGAAATGGAACGGCTTGGTACTGAATAATAACTTCGAAACGTATTACTTCACATAGAAAAGTGCTCAAGATTTCACTATATGGTTACATAACCAGGTTTAGGGTATAAAACAAATTTACTCATACTTTCAAGCATATATTATTTAGTGATAAATAACTCTATTGTCTACGTGTACCTACATAATTGTTTAATAACATAGATATACTATATATTTGTAAAACTGCAAACTTGTATTGTATGTGTTCACAAAAGTATTGAAAGCGTTCATCTGCTGCAATATTTTTACGTAAGGACGCATTATTACAGCGTCTAATTGTGGCTTCCCACCTTCGCGGCAAAAATATTCGCACAGTAACACTAGCGCCATCTGCAAGTGAGAGACACATTTAAAAAATGCGGACGAAATCTCATTTGTTTTGTCGAATGGGTAGTAGGTCGCGTACCGCTGCTACACCATCAACCCAGTTGGCTCACGTAAGAAGCGTCTCTTGCGGTTCAATGCGTAACTACTATTCATATACCTGCTTTCGGGCAGAATCCATCTCGCGTAGCTGCAATTTTTTGCCATTTCGATCGGTCACCTTCCTGGGTGAAAGGAATGAAACAATTGCCAGATTTATAAAATAAACTTTTCGTTGCTGAAGTACAATTCATAGACCGCAATTCCTTAACCTACCTTATCCATCTGCCACTCCACCGATGTGCTACGTGCTTTGACAAGCTGTTCGAAATCTGTTTTACACGTTCGTTGCTATCGATAATATACCGTCATTTGTCGAACGAGGAGTGCGTGCGCGAGTTCAAAAAATGGCTGGTCGATCCTAGGTGTTGAGTAAACATAAGGCGTTCCGAAAGCAACGAGACGGTACTCGAAGTATTACGAGAATAACGGAGGAACGAGTATAGGATCTTTCGGCCTGAAATATGCCAGCTTCAAAATCATTAAATATCGCTGTAATATGCTCCAGCAATATGAATCGGAGTATGGAGGCACACGCCTTTCTCAGGTAACTTTTTCTCGACAAATCATAATTTTTCCATCTCTTTGTTTCAATTAACCTGCACCATTGATTTGACGCATTATTTGCAGTAAAAAAGGCTTCAATGTCAAGTCATTCGGAACGGGAGATAAGGTTAAGTTGCCCGGGAGCGGACCTGACAGGCCGAATGTGTACGATTTCGGGACAACGTACGACGAAATTTACAACGATCTCCTCACGAAGGACAAGCAACTGTATCCTTTAAAAATTGCATTTTCGACATAAGCATACATAGAATAGTCTGTGGAAAATAGAAATATAGAGTAATATTCATCGAGTCATTACTGCAGGTAAAGAGCAGTTACGTAGGAATGATCAACACCATGGGATATTGATGATGCAGTGCATGAAAAAAAAGGTTCTAAAGATTAAAAAAAGAGTTCAATACGACACAAAAAAAATGTATAACCTGAAAACTACTCAAGTACCGTTCATACAATTCCACATCAATTATAGTGAGATACAGTTTGGAAATAAAATCCAATTTATTTCCAAGTCTGTTTTGATGACAATGTTTTCGTTCACCTATGAATTCTTAACCACCAATCTGCAGATATACGCAAATGGGCTTGCTTCACATGTTGGACAGAAATCGTAGAATCAAACCAAGACCTGAACGTTTCCAATGTTCCAAAGATAAATTTGATATACTGATAACGTGCGAAGAGCGAGTATACGATCAAGTCATAGAATGTATGGAAGGTAGGACACCCGTCGACAACCAACCTGTGCATCTGATAAACATCGACATTCAGGATAATCATGAGGAAGCGACGGTCGGATCTTTTCTCATCTGCGAATTGGTGACAACTGTAAGAACACGTCCCTTTTCTATATTTTTATTACTTTTCCGCGCATAGTTTTGCTCAGCCGGCAAAAAAAGTTCGTAATCACCCATCCCCAAGAGATTCTTTATTTGAAAAAGGACTGAGTTTTGTATCAATCTCACAGGTCCTGAAACTTCACCCAGAACATCGTTCGCTTTTTTAAATATTTACGTGCATAGATAACAAGACAGAAGTTTGGGGAAGTTTGAAAGAATGTCTTTTGCGTCACTTCCAGGTCATGTGAAATACATTTTCTAACTGCCTAAAAGTTAGCAATGACAAAGTAGATGACCTTGGAGTGTGCATCATTTGGAAATAATGAAAGAAGATTCGCCTTGACATCCAACATTTTTGTTCGCCGATTTGAGCGACGAAAATCGCAGATACATTTTTTACAATTTTTATTTAGCGATCTATTATTTCAATTTAGGAAATAAGATTTTCGATCATGATAACATTACGAAATTTGTAAAAAATGTTGCATTATAGCAATGCAAACTTCAATCCCATACAGCGTAGGGATACAGTACAGGTCCCAATAAATTGTATAGTCATATCCTTATAGTGATTGGATGAAATATTGCAAATATGAAAAGTATAGTCTATTTTATTTTATTTAAATATAATAGTAAATATGCTAATAACTTTTCAGTTGGCGAACAGCGAAGATTTGGATAACGACATAGATAGCTTACTCTACGAATTTGAATCCACCAAGTTTGGAAGAATGATGCTGCATACGGTACTGTTTTACTGAACGATCAACAAGACGCGTTATAGGAATACTACTAATAATATTAACAGCAAAAACAACAGCAACAAGAAACAAATATATACATATTTATATATTACGCCGCCGCGTGTATCTTGGGAACAGATACGTTATAGGTAGTTATCAGCCCTTGGATCTTGGTTATATAAATACGCATAAAAAATATAATAAAGGACAATATTATTGTATTTCAGCTGTCGCGTATGAAAAATCGCGCCAATACGATCCTGCTTGATCATACTACTCAATTGCGAAAGGATAAGATTGTACATACAAAAAGACAAAAAACGAAATAAGAAACAAAAATGGAGATACGCTCGATATACTTACGGAGATGTTCCAGTCTATCTGTTAATTATATAAAATGAACAATTTACCAGAGCGTAAAGCATGCAGTTTGACGTTAAAATCAATTTATGAGAAAGAGACGGAGAGAGGACAGCGAATAGTGTATATTGTACAAACTTATACACAATCTGCATCAGGAAATATTAAGAAAACAAAGAATATAGATAAAATGGAGTGACGTAAAGCGGAGTGTTATCTGGACAATTTTTCAATATTTATTGCTAATTTTTTAATGTTGATCCAAATGAGCATACAAGCGCCTCGATTTTTCTCGTTTCCTTTTGTTGACGTGCTTATTTATTTTCTTCCATGGTTTATCTCCGAGATCGAGACTCTGGGTAGATGCGACGATTGACCTGCCGTTGTGAAAATATTTTTATTTAACGTTCATCCGCGACGCAGTTTCCGTATTAATATATATATATTTTTTAAATTCAGAGCTTATATTTTGCAAGAATTAATGTGAAATTTTCATACCCGTTCGTTGGACAGTAGTTTCGAGGATTACCGCCTCGTACGTGACTGGACCCAGCTGTCCTGTCTTGAAAAAATAACTTGTCCACGTCCTGACCTGTTATACGAACTCCACGGCTCGCCCTGAGAGCCCTCGGCGGTTGAATTCTCTCGGCTGGAATGATTTTTTTCCGGGCAGAAAATTTATGGAACTCCGATTGCGAATGATCGGGAGGCGCGACGCAGTACAACAATTTTCCATTGACAAAGTCCTTGAGAATGTATCGAGCTGAACGAGGATTGTCCGGTTGACCATTTTGCGTCATGAAACCACGATTGTCTGAAATATTAAAAAGAAAAACAGTTCAATAGACCGATTCCTTTGGGAACAACAGACCTGAGTGCCAGTGGAATTCAATTTTTTGTAAAGGATCTTCCACTAAAAACCTATACAGTTAGAAGATGGAAATGAACAATAAAGTAAGAGAGGTGCCACGAACATCCGTATGTGTTGAGAATTTCTTCTGCAGTTGGCGGCCTGTCGGGATCCTCTCCTTCCAAAGGTGACGGAAGCATGATACCGTAGGTATCCTCAATCGTGTGTCTCGGTATCAGAGTACCAACGAGAGTAACAGCCGGCACGTGATCACGCAGTTGATCGATTGGCAAAATTCCATTCAATATCATTTCAGCCTTTGTACAGACAAAACTCGGCATCACTAAACCTGGACAATCGCAAAGCAGCAACTCCTCGTCGACATAGAGAGTTTGGAAGTGTTTTGTTTTGCCAGGTGTGGCGGAAACTGATACTTTCTTGTCCATCAAGAGAGCATTGATCGTTGAGCTCTTTCCAACATTTGGATATCCCACGAGTCCGATGGTCGTCACTCCTTTCGTGTACGTTGTTCCTGTGTACATGGTCTTGAATATCGATATCAGCTTATCTCTGCTTAAAAGTTCCGGCAAATTTTTTATCTCTGTATTCTCCTGTTCGATATCATGATTGGTTTCTGTACTTTTAACGTCCGATTCATACGTTCCTGCATTCTCTACTTCCAACTCTTTTACATCTTTCAAAATGTTCTGTTCATCAGTAGAAATCGGGGCTTGTGCAGGAGAGATGGATTCTTCATTATTACAGTTTTTCATGTTATCAGTTTCGTCATTGGCGCTCTCGTATTCGCTTTCACTAGTAACTCCCACAGATACATCGGTGTACCTGTCTTCACTCTCTGAATCTTCATTTTCCGTATCATCTTCGTTACTATTGACAGTGTTATCATCGTCCTGGTCTTTTTCGTTGGATCTTTGTTCTTTCAAGGTATCTTCAGCCGAGAGCTTGGCAGAGAAAAAAACGATTCTAACATGATGCTTGGTGAAGTAATCGGCCCAAATTTGCCGTTGTTCAGGGGTCAAGAAATCAGCTTTGTTAAGGAGAATCATATTGATCTTTTTGGGATCCACTTCTTTGGCGTATCTCTCAAGATCCTCACAGCGAAACAAGAGAGGGTCACGAGCATCCACGATTTGTACAACGATATCACTACGCTCCACAACTCGCCATAATTGCCTCCAAAATTCCAAATTCTTCTCGTACGGAGTCATTGTCAAACCCTGAGACTCTTGAACCAGAGCTAAAGTTCTGCGCCATTCGAGGAATTCTTCTTTCTCCTTGGTTTGTAATTCTTCGGCACTAGTAGACGCATCCCATGCGGGCCTCCTAGGTATTTTGAGGACATCTTTGTTTAGACGATGCGTCTCCAGGAGTTCCTCTTTTTCTTTGTCCGACAGAAGGCCGATGCCGCTCTGAGGGTTGACAAACTTTATATTCAACTTCTCCGCCCGAAACTCGGTTCCGGCGAGTTGGGCAGTCGAGAGGAATTCTTGGAAAGAACTTTCTTCAGTAATGGATTTAAGATCCAGGCGGTCCCACTTGTAGCCGTCTTCGATGTCGGCAGTATGAAGCTGTTTCGAGAACAAAGACAAAAATGTACCGTCTGACGGAAAAAAACAACAGAACGATGAACATCCTAACCTCACTTTCTCACCATACAAGATTCGTTGGAAGAACGTTTCGAGCGAGCGGATCCGAAGCGATCTCTCAACAAGGCCCTTCCTAAATCCCCCGATTTTCCTTTACCCTTTTTACCCATTGTGTCGCAGACTCGTTTGTTGTTCACAAACGGAGACCCACGAACAACGTGCCACGACGAGATTATACGATATGCCAGCCGCACGCGCTTTCAGTGATGCATATACCGTACGCTTCTGCGGTACACTGACGCTTCACGGACTTCACGCAGCGCTGTATCCAAACAACCTTGACGTATTTGGTTTCCCATTTGAGAAGTAAAAAAAATCCAAACTCGATCCTACTGAAATATTGAAGTTATACTCCAAAAGGCAATGTAGTGACTGATGCGCAGCAAATTTGAATCGTCACGCGACTATATATACCGACCACAATCCAAGGATTTCGATATTTTTCCCACATTATACGATACCTTCCCGCAAACATCCAGCCCGGTTTACACCAAAGATTGATTACCCAAGAAATAATTGTTTCTTCAAAGACGATGCGGAGTTATTCTTCCTTCCTCCTAGATGTGAATCTACCATTGGATTAATGGTAACCTAATAGAATCTTGAAATTTTCATCAGAAATATCTTCTGGTTTTGGATAACCTGGGTGCAGTGATAAACGCCTCAATTTTGAAGACTCAGACACAAAAAAATTCAGACATGAGTTACGTTTTTTTTTTGCTTACTTCATTATTACGTACAATAATGAAATTTGCTTGTACACTTTATCTTCACTTATAGAAAACAGAAGAAGAAACATGGAAATGATTAAAAAAAAAAAAGAAAATAGCTTCAGCTATACAAGACGACGGTAACGTATCACTCATCTTACACGATACTATATAACAATGATCGAGTCAAAAAGCCATCTTTGCGATTCGTGCGATAACAAGGACTGGTAAAATATATACCATATAGCGATGTACATATTCATATATCTAATAATCTCCAGCTTATAACGACGACAACCTCTGTGTGTAGGTGGTGTGTTTGTGTGTCGGGTGTGTAGGTGTATAAATAATAATCGTACACGTTGGTGAGATGTACGAGGGGAGCGGGAAATTGCGATCGGTACACGGCGGTAGCGTATGTGGCACACTACATATGATACGCGTAACGCTGCTATTAAATTTATTGCCAAGAATATCGGAAGATATATCCGACTAATAGTCGCGTACCGGGAAAAAGTTTTCAAGAATATAAGCTTCCCCGCGTTAAAGCAATTTTTATAATCGACTTCGCATCTTTCTATATAACTTTTTTTGTTCTTTACTTTTTGTTCTTTCAGTATAGCGAGCAAACTACAACGATGCTCGACGTAATTAGTAAAGTGTGATAGTAGTAATATACATGAGGAGAATAGGTCGTTGATTCGCCGTGTTGCTTGTCAATTTGGCATAGAGCATATTGAAGACCGGTGCCAGCGGCGAAGACGACGATGACGACGACGACGACAGCCGTAAACTATCGTACGGTGAGTTCCTTCAATCGTGTCATTGAAGATCCTCGATCCAAGCGGTGTCCAGAGTCTCGATGAGAGTACGAACGAAAGCCATTTCCTTGCGAGCATTCTCCAATATAACGCGTGGATCTTGGGACGTACATCGCAATATATTCGGTGCCATCACCATCGCAAGATTATTGGCGTCCATTTTCGTGCGAGCTACAACTTCCGGTCGAGCAAATATCTAGATCGGAGACACGAGACGAGCGAATAAGTGAGTAGAAAGGAATGTTGAAATGGGAAAGGTAGACTACCGCTAAAATTTGAAACCAAAGATATCGGATGTTACCTGAAGAAATCGTACGAGATGACACAGGACTCGTCGATTCAATTCGGGAAGTCGTTCGACGAGCTTTGCAACATTATTCGCAGAAGCTTCTCCGTCATCGTGGCGCATCGTGACGCACTCCGTGTAGAAGGAATCTGGTATGAGCGGCTCGTACAATTCTCGAACCCACAATTTTAGAAGAGACGCGGGCGCGTGTGCATCCTGGGACGCGGCTAAGTTGCCGCCATCCTCGAATCTATCGAGGCAAGACTTGAGGGCGGTAACTTCATCCGCGTCGGCCGAAACTCTGAAGATACCTTCGGTGAGTGTGCCACCGCGAACGAGGACCTGACGTGTCAGTGTCGTCTGCACCCAGGGCAATTCTCGTTCCGGAAAACGATCGCGTTGAAGTGCCATTACTTCGGATAGTGTTGCACCGAACATTGACGCGCGGAATATCTGAATCTGAACAAATGAACTCATATTATTATTATTATCGTTGGAGGAAACTTACTTTTGAAAGAACAAAAGAAGATCGTTTTGCCGGTGAATTCAAATTCGAGGATTAAGTTCGATGTATCGTTGTTACACTTGAGGGAAAGATTTTCTACAATCAAGTGTTACCACGATACGTCTCCAAGACATTTTTCGTCAACAGCTGAAACTACGCAATTTTACTTCCAACTGTTTTCACTTACCCTCGCTTGATCAATGTCCTCGACCGTAGCTTTTCGCGGTTGTCGCTTGCCATTGGCGCCGATTCTTTGCAGTCGTTTGCACGCAACGGTGGCGTAGTGGCTGACTTGAACGTGAATCGGCCATTTGGCAACTTCGGGAAATTGAAAGTTTGGATCGCGATGTCGGTTCATATAACCCTCGAGATAAGGCTCGAATGTCGGGCTGGGAGGAACGAACGCCAGTGCTACAGCCATTAATTCCCAACCTCTGCGTAGGCTCTCCTTGCGTGGATTCTCGGTTGTTTGTCGGCATATTTGTACATAGAGCTCATCACGTAGCGGAGGCTTCGAGAAAGCGGTATTTACAATATCGGTCGCGACACCATCCAACGTCATACCAACGTTAGCCTTCCGATCTCCCATATAAACTTGTACCAATTGAAAGAGATTGCAAGCTTCTCTCTTCAATAGCTTTTCCCCGTCGACAACGACAAGCATCGGTTGCGGTATCGGATCCTTCGACCAGCTCAATATGTCGCGCACGCTAAACTTCTTACGAAACAACAATCTCAGACCCTTCGGTCTGCCGCAATTTAAATTCAGATTGTCCTGCGCGTACTTCTCGATGTCCCCGCCACCGCTCCCCGCGTCGTTTCCAACATCCATACTCTTTCCCATGACTAGACTGGTGAACGCGCTTGAGGGAGGCAGAGAAATTGGCCTTGGACTCGTGAAAGCGGCAGTACCGTCGGTACCGCGCGAATCTCCGCCTCCACCACTACCACTGTGCAAACCGGAAGCGGAAACTGAGGCTCCGAAAACATTTGATGGAGGACACCAAGCGTTCGATCCCGTTGTCGTTCCAGTCGCTGATGCTGTACCACCACCACCACCACCACCACCGCCGCCGCCACTCCCTCCTCCGGCTGATGCCGTTGGTGTCGAGTGAAGCGTTGGCGGTGCGGACGATAGTGAATGAACGCCCGACGTTGTCTGGGGTCTCGTGAGTGTCTCCGCGGTGTTGTAATACGTCGCCAATCCCGCGGTGTCGTAATTGCCAAGATCTGATAAAACATGTTAACAATCGCATAATTATCCCCTCCATCTTTCTCGTTAGCTAAGATTGATAAGGTACAGAACAATTGGATCGTTAACAATGAACTGGCTAGGAAGTCCAAGATCGTATGCCATGCCGTATCCCAGTGCATCGCAACTTAATAACGAAAACTAGGACAATTACCTGCGTAATGATCCTCGAGATATTCTTGGCTGGATGAGTCACCCTGATTGCTCGCCGCTTCATCATCGGCGAATTGATCATCTGAATCGTCATCCTGCCGTAAATTTGCACCCGTATCAGCACTCGCACGACCACCGATTCTACCGCCGTTGTTTCCCCGTCCTAAATTATCCCCGTTACCACCGCGGCCGGTCTCCTCGTCCAAGGAATCCTCACCTTCCTCCACCCCAAAAAGGGGATCCCCGAACTTGTAACAGCCTAATCACCGAAGAACACATTGAAATTTTAACAACATTGGAATTTGACAAACATTGAAATTTTGACAAACATTGAAATTTGACAAACATTGAATTGAAATTTCGTTGTACCAACCGGATAGTTTGGCTTGTTGAAGTATGTAGTGCTGAAGTGGCAATAGATGATCTGCGTCGACTAGGAGATTGCCGTAATAGGGAGAAGGCGGCGGACTCGGATTCCCGTTAGTGCGCTTCTTATTTTTTCCATTGTCTTCCGTCTCAACGTGTTCTCTAATATCGTCCGCTATGGCACTGTTGCAGCTGCCGTTACTGCTATCGCTGCTGTTACTCGTAGTACTGCTACTGCTGCTATTGCTACTTCCTCCTGCGAGTCGATGTAGCCTCGATGTATCGTGCGTTTGGCTTATCAAGTAACGCTCGTGCATCGAGTCGTCATCCCTGTTGCGTCTTTTCGATTGTTGGTGGTGATGGTGGTGATGATGGTGATGATGATGCTGCTGCTGCTGCTGTTGTTGTTGTTGTTGTTGTTGTTGTTGCTGTTGCTGTTGAACGAAACTGTAGCTCCGAGCCAGCGGTTGAGAAGCAGCTGGTGACAGTATAACACACCGTATATTACGCGATCCTCGAAACGATATGAAGGGTTTTCGACCGTTCCGGCATGGACCGAATAAAGGTCTCAAAAAGAGGGAACTATCAATATGGTACAATGCCGGTATACTAAACTAATTTTAAATCCAATACAATTGGATGTGAGAAGAAATCACTTTATTTTCTGATTGAAAAGCTTTAAAATGTTATTCGAGTAGAGTTTGGACACGCGCACGTTCACTAGGAAAAAGGATTTCACACGCAAATATATCATGTTATAAAAAAGAGAAATTCAATTACTAGAATTTTACGATCGATTATAAGTGTGTACAGGATTTATTAAGATTTATAGATAATTATTGAGCATTGAATTCTTATTGAAACTTTCCGTAATTGTTGATTTTTTTTTCATTCTTTGATGTCTTTTTTGTAATTCGCAAAAGTTTTTTATTGCTATCTTTGTCCAATGTCGAAATACAAATTAAGTAAATCGAAGTCTGACGGTGTTTCCCATTTCAAAAAAGCAGTGCTAATCATTTGGACTTTGGATTGATTTGTTTGTCTGGTGGGTAAAAATCCTACTGTCATATTTTGTCCTACCAGGATAACGTTTCGGGTGAAAGAAGAATTTGCCAAATTGTGACTTTTCTTTTGATTTTGACGTAAAGTCAAACGTTTCAGAAATTATTAAGTATTTGCAATTCAGCTATCTTTCTGGCATTTTATAATGGCTCTGTGGATTTGACGTGTGTCTATAATGTTAGCTCTAGTACGGGCTCTTGCTCGAAGAAATAATAAGAAGCTAAGAAAGACTGAACTTAAAAGCCATAGTGTTTTACCGTCAAGTGAGTTGTTCAACGCCGCGCCCGTTATTCTCGCGCTGTCAACTTCTCTGGCAAGTACGTTAGCGCGATCCCTGTCACGATTCCGATCGGACACCTCGAGACTCTTTTGTCTGGTGACATTAGCGATAGTAGGGCCGCCACCACCGCTCGTTAATCTTTCTCTCGCGAGGCTACTTTTGTTGGGTTCGGGTAGCACAACCCCGTACATTTCTCGTACATTAGCTTCGGACAGTGACGCCGTGCAACCGTGATGTCGTCGTCCAATGCTGCCAATAGAAGCGCCACTATTGCCCGGTAGTTGACTCTTGTTGAAGTTTTTCCCGTGAATCGAACTCGAGGAATACATGCCCGAGGACGGATTGTTACTTTTGTCCATGCTGTTGACACGATCACGATGACGACGATTGCTGCTCTCGACGAGCGAACCGTATTTTTCGGAGCTCTGATTGGATTTTGAGCCGAGGCTCAAATCGTGCACTTCCGGTGGACGATAGGGCGGCATTTCCTGACGAAAAGCTCGAGGCTCCATCGATGATTCGCGATACGGTGAAGTACTTGGCTCTGGACCGTAAGAGCTACGGCTACTGCTGTCCCGACCTAAAGACGAGAACGAAAAGAACGCGGAATTTCACGATCAGCACAAAAACGGGACGGAGGTCAATATTGACAAAAGTGAACATCGATACGTACCGTTTTTAGTTCTTTCATGATGATGCTCGGAAGTGACCTGAGATCTACCACCTTCTCGATGACCCATCGCTCCTCCTCCACCCCCGATACCCGTCTGTTGTTGATCAGCGAAAGCTTTTTTCTTGAAGAGAGGCGTACTAGTCGAGAGTGACAGGCCCAACGGCGTGGTCGGTTCGATGATCGAAGATCCCCCCATCTTTACGCTCCTCGTGTTCTCGAGGGTACCACTTTTATTGTGGCTCGTTCCACTTCGATTGGAATTAACGGGCGGTGGCGGTGGCGGTGGAAGCGCCCCGGTTGCGGCTTGCTGATGGCCCAAGCTCGATCGATGTTGATAACGATGCGGTGAATCAAGCAGCCTGTAAGCCGTCGCTGACTCGAGGGACGTTCGACTGTGCGATATCGAGCTGTCGCTCGAACGTCCCGAGTCTTGCGAATTATTTTGTAATTTCCGGGACGTCGGTGGCTCCTGACGTCTACCGTGTTGTCTGCTATTGTTGTGCACCTGCTGCTGCTGTTGTTGTTGTTGCTGCTGCTGCTGCGGATGATGATGGTGATGATGATGATGATTGTGCTGACGTCGACTCGACGGTGAAGGAGATGGCGATGGTGGTGACGTTTGACCTCCATCCTGATCCTGTCCAACTCCTAAACTCGAACCACCTCGAGATTTGCTCGATGTTCTATTTCCTGGACCACCGATTTGCTGCGAATAAACCCAACCCGTGTTTTAACCCTCTGTATCATGATGTAGACTGTAAGCAACATACTGTTCGACCTACCACTAAATTCATACGATTCATTTTTTGACATTATATTGCACTGTATACCGTAGTCTACAAACAGAAGTAACGAACAGATGCTTATCACTAGATGGCGTTACCTGTCACATATTGAAGTTTTTTCACCAACTCGTTAGTGGTTTGAACAAGTTCGCGTGTGCTCCGAATTGAAAATGATTTAAAAATAGTTTTTTCGTGTTTTGAGGCTTTATCGTGAATAACATGAACAGGTAAGTGTCTAAATATTTGATATTTGACGTTATCAATAACATTTATTTTCATTATTTTGCTCTTTTTTGTAAATTTGTTTGGGTTTGTGTGTGTTTTTTTTAAATAATTGAATAAATGAAAAACTATGAAACACGTATATTCTTATTTTGTTTTAATTACCCGTAAACAACAAAAAATAAAAAATCCATGTTCTTGAGTTAATAATATTTATAAGAATCACGCTTTCTTGGAAGAGAAAATAACAGGCTACCCTCTTCACTCTTTAACCTCTCTTTTCACCATAAATTTGACACGAACAAAAAAACATCACCGAAGTAGTCCAATATATTCTTTTGCGTTTGCAACTTTGTTTTCTCTTCTCGATTACGAATACTCAAAGCTTCTCTGGATTGCTAATTGTCAAGCGGTAAACGGAGAGAGTCTGGGGAATGTTTGAGGAATTCATTATGGGCGTACCAGAGTGGGCGTCGAGTTTGGATTGTCCTGGTGGTTGAAGCGCGAGCCGGAAGAAGTGCCACCGCGCACAATCGAACAAGTCTGCGTTTGAGTCGAGACCGACTCTTTTTTCCGATACTCCCCGAATCTCGGATGACCACAGTCCTCGCTGTTCGAACCTAGTCCACCGCTGGCCGGTTCCGTATTCTGTTTCAGCGTCTACGATTTGCATCGATGTTTCAATATCGTACAGAGGGAATGTTAATTACAATAATATTGATCTTCCTGCACTGTCGAATCCACAAAAGTCACGTGATTGCATTTCGTATCGTTGGAACGAAATTTTCGAAGCTCATTTTTTTACGAATTTACGTTGCGTGATTGTTGAAACGTTTGTTCATCAACCTCGTCATAATTGCGCTGCATTTTACATGGTTGGAAAACAACGATAATTAACTTTTTTCAATTGCTCTCGCTTTTCTAATATATTTGTATAATACATCGTCACAACGTTTTTTCATATTTTTAGTTAATATTTTCAATCACGATTTGCAAAGAAGGTATTGAGTAGTAATAAAGGGAAGAATGGACTTGAAGTTCGCATCGTTGCCATCCAATGAAATATTTTTCTCATAGAAATTGCTGACAAATTTTCAGTAAATTCAAGAATCGCTAATGAAATTTCAAAAAAATCAGGAATTGCTGACGAACCTAACTGATATTTCATCAGCAAAACAACCCGGATCTTTCGAGAGATAAAAACGGTTGAGTATCAAATTCGATGTGCCCTTCGGTTATTCTTGGGTAATAATGAATGGAAGCAATAAGCTAAAAAAAATATTGAATGCATTTATCGTCCTTGAAAAAGAAGACTCACCTGTAACTTGGCAAGTGGTATGATATCACAGTCAGTCGGACGATGCCAAACCGTTTTCTGCGACGTCGCATTGTAATAGTAAAATCGAGAAGTATTATGATCAAAAAGTTCCCACCATTGATTGTTGTCCGTTTTCTTACTGAAACACCAATTAAAATATTATATGAATTACAACGTCTCGAATCGTCCGTCAATTTTGGCTATGACTTCTGTAAAAAATCTTCGTGTTTTCCGGTTCACTTACACGGGCACTCCCGGTGGTGGATCCCAGACGCATTCGCCGGTCGTCAAATTCGCGTACATGTGCTCCTTTGTTCTCGGTTCGATTATCTCCACCCATTCCATTTTGCTGTAATGATCGTTAAACAGAATATTATCAAAGGATGGCTCATTATATAACACAAAGTGAATCCTATTTTGAATTATATTCCACATCCTTTGCTTTTCGTGTAATATTGATACTTCGTATCCTCTAATGGCTTACAATTAACACAGGGATTCGAAGTTCTCATGGATGCCACGCAATGAACTTTCTTTTCTCATTTTTTTATTTCCTCAGTTTCATTATGTTGGAAAATATTTTTCCTCAGATTTGAACTCTAGATTATTACAATAAAGATTAGCATAATCATTGAAGTATTTAACTTATCAAAAAACTTATTTTTTCGTTGAAAAAAAAATCGATCGTTGCGAAATTCAATCTCATTTTAACATGCGATTTTAATTGAGTAAAAAATCGTTTCAGAAACTGTAAGTTCAAGGACATTCCTTAAAAGCAGAGTTCAAGAAAATCATTGATTTTGATATTCCACATATGGGATATGAAGTTGATGTTTGCATCGTTATAATGCAGCAATGTTTTTTTCGTCGATTAATTATTTCTATAATTATACAAAATCATTTTTTTAATTTCATTTTGTTGTAACTAAAAGTACTTAATTTTTAAGTCGTTGTAAAACTATTTTTTTATTCAATTAAAATTGTGAGTTTTATTTTTATCGAAGTATTTAAGGAATCAATAATTTCGACGACCGTCATTGAATCATTATAACTTTGGGAAGCTTCCATATTAGCTCGAATCTGGAAACGTTAACTGGTCGTTGCGATACGTTTTTTTTTTTTTTTTTTTTTTTTTTTTTTTTTTTTTTTTTTTTTTTTTTTTTCACTTTTTTGTTTTTTCTTTCTCCCCCCCACTCACCTTTTTTTTGTCTATTGAGTCATATACGAAGTTACAATGAAACACGGGTTTTGCACTAGACAAACAAAAACCGGTTTCTATATACTTTCAAATTACTCATAATCAAATCACCAGAAAATAATAAATACCAAATTCGGGAAGATTGGACGAAAGGCATGACGTCGAACTTTGCATCGTTGGAAAGCAACAAAAATGAATTATTTTTATTCATTTTAACTGTGAAAATCGCTTCTGCTTTTCCTATTGTTATTAGAGATTTGGGACCATAATTTGTAAAGAGGGCTTTAAATAATAATGATAATAATAACAACAAAGAAATAAGAAATGAAAGAAACAGAAAATCATTGCAACCTTCAGCGATGTTCAAAGATTTATGAAACTGCTGTGAGTTCGATGTTTACTAAAAATGTTCTCATAAATGATCACGATTATTTATAAGGAAGCCTACCGTTGTTTTTTCGAAACAAAAATATCATTTTCCGACAAGGGGTTGAAATTTGCAATTGGAAAGGAACGAAAATTCATTCACATCAATTACTCATATTTGTATATATTATTGTTACTTGAAATTAATTACTTGATCGATATCGAAGCTTAAAATCATTCATATGTTTTTGAGTATTATTAATTGAAATTTACGACTCTACTTATCAAATTCACGATTTTTGAATATTGATGAAAATTGAGAAATAAAAAATGATAAAATGATGCATACTTCAGCGATTTCAACTTTATCTCTACTTTTCACATTCGTGCATGAAGAGATAATTAAAATTAAAGTGAAAAACAAAGAATTGAAAAAAAAACGAAAACCACCCTCAATAAACGTCAACCCGGATAGTAAATTTGTAAACGAACAAGTTTCCATAATTTAAAATTAATTGAAAATTGTAATCTCATTACTTGATTTTCATTATTATCCTAAATCAGATATTGAACAAAAAAAAAACATTGAAAAAACCAAAGAACATTTGGAAAATACAAAAAATACTTTTCGTTGCATTCCAATGATGGAAAATTCAACATCGATTTTCTCGGCAGATGAAAAGTGCAGAATTCAACATGTGCAGTCTGATTTAAACGCGAAATATTTTCGTTAAAAATAAAAACGAAGGAAAGTAAAATATAAAAAAATTGTGAATTATAAAACGGTATCGTTGCTAAGAATGAAAATTCCAACAGCATCCAGAATGCATTTTATCACCAGCATTCCACGAAAGTCCGGAAACAATGAAATTCTGCATGGACGCTGCAATGTTTTAACATATGGAATACACATATGCAATAAAGTTAGTAAAAATGCAGCGCGCAGTTAACCACAAAACGTCCTATGCGCGTAGTCGAGTTCATCGCCCACGTCGGACGTAGGGAAGCAGCCCCAAGCATAAGCTGTGAAAATTCCGATAATTGAGCAAAAATTGATGTCAGGTAAATGCGGGGAAAAGCAGGAGATGAAAAAAAAAAAAAAAAAAAAAAAAAAACTGGAAAGCGAGAAAGAGGAAGGAAAAATACGCTTCAAAATATTTTACGAGTCACCGTAATTGCTAAATTTGACCTCAATCGGTTATGAAAATTGTAAGGAATCTAGGGATAATCGGGGAAATTCGTAACTCGAGAAAGTCTCGAAATTGCGGATATGTAGGTCATGACCTTAGAATCCCGGATGTTCAACGCAGTGGCGATTTGCGTTGTTGAGAGGGCCGAGTGTGGCACACACGCGCTGTGCTCTCCTACGGTAGAAACGGTGATAGAATAACGAGTGTATCCTGCAACCGTATCGACATACGACATTCAGAAAAGCGCGCTTGTCCATTTTTCTAAATTTCGACAGCGTGTACATCGGACTGTCTCTTAACCCATATATGCCCAAAACTAAGTTGGCATTCCGATTTTGGTAATTTTTAGAAATTTATACCCAAACAAATGTCAACGCTGCTAAAAAATCTTTGTCTCAAATAGAATCTACGTATAATAGTCTTGCGAAAGATGCTTACGAATTACGATGCTTCAATGAAAAGCATGAATTGAATTTTACGATAAAAATGTTTTGTTCTTGAGAAATTGGGATTTTTAAATTTCGAGTATCTCTTTCGCACTCGTGTGTCACGTGGTACGTCTTCGACCTGTCCTTAAGGGGGAAGAACATTTACAAATTTGGAAAAATCGATTTTTTTTTTTCATCATTTGATAGTTTAACTTTTTAAGAATATTGTGGCATATTTCTTCAACGAAATTACAATAATTACATGAATTGTTGGGGTTTTTCCAAAAAGACGCCAAAAGCCGCGTAAACAAAGCTGTGCGAGTTTGGATGCGTTTTTTTTTCAAAACTATGTTTTTCTCAAATGCTGAAGAAACTATTCGTTTCGAATTTTGCACTTATTTCAAAAATTTTAGTTCACCGACAGTGTATGCGTTTTATCTTCAAGAAGCATTTTTATTTTTTTTCCACTTAATTACAGCGTGAGGAAAGATTCCAACAGTGCGGAAATTTTTGTAAAAATCTTCTAAACATTAATGCGGACGATCGGCAATTTGTATTAAAAAAGTGTATATATTTTTGTCGAACAATTAAAATATGAAACAAAATATATCTAAAGATCCAAATGTCTAGGTGTACTCTGCCTATGAAAGAAAAATCTGAGTTTAAGTTGAGTTTATAGTGAATCACACGTATTTAAAAAAAAAGATGTTTTTTTTAATGAAATCATTAGCTATGAAAATTTTAACGTCGAAAATAATGAAATTCCGCGACGTCATTTATTATGTTCAGATTGATTTAAAAAAATCTAAACTTCGCTTATCTCTTTCGTGATTAGACCACAGTTCGATTATTCAATAGCATTTTTGTGTAAATGAAGAAACAATATACAAAAAACGACTCTGTTGAAATGTGCATCAGTAAAAGGCAACGAAAATGAATATTTTTCTATTTATTACATTTTTATCGTTTACATGCTCTTCGAAAATTAGTCAAGTATTTATAAATATAATTGTCAGATATATTTTACCTGAATTTTCAAAAATAAAGTTTGAGTAAAGTTTAAAGTAAATAAATGGAAAATTCATTTTTGAAAAATCGTTTCCTTCCAACGATGCAAGGTTTAAGGTTATCAAAAAAGGTCTCGTGGCACCTCACGATGAGTCTGACATTTTTCTTAAAACGACATTTTTCGATATAACGACATAAAACGTTTTCTTAAAACGACATTTTTCTTAAAATTCTTGCAATTTGCGATAAATTCAAATTTGACCTTGAATTACTTTTGGAGTGGTACGTTGAATAGCATATTCAATGTACACCCATATAACATACCAACAATGGCATACTTTACGATCACCTTATATATCGTGCAGAGTATTATAAAACGAATACACACGGGACGCACAACGTTCAAGGGATGCGTAACAGTGGATAATAAACACAGCATTTTTTTTTCTTCACAAAGCGTACGAGAGCTTTAGACTCTCGTGAGAGGAGAAATGTTGAAATTTCACTTCTGAAGGGATGGACGCGCTTACTCGCAATTTCCTGTCGTATTTACCGTTACGTAGCGAATTTCTTCAATTTCGATTGTACAGAGACCGGGCACACCATAGCAATAAAATTGGAGTTTGCAACGTTGCGGTGCAACGAAAGTAATTATTTTTAAATTAATTAATTTTTTTATCACCGAAATCGTAAGTAAAATACCTCAATAATTATTCAAAACTTTATCTAGCATTCAAATCCGAAGAAACAGATCCGAAAAAAAAGAAAAAAAAATATCCGAATCTAGCATTCGAATCCGAAGAAAAATATTTCGCAAAATAATTAAACTAAGTGTATAAAAAATGAAAAAAGAAATTTAATTGCGATGCAATCATGCGAACTTCAAGTCCATCCGTAGCAATGGAAATCGTAGGACCTTGCGACTTTCAAATGGTCTAAAATGGACATTGAAAGTTGACTTCTCACGTCAAGTTTGCATCGTTGCAACGAAACCAATTTTTTCAACATTCCCGTTGACCTTTTTCACAAACTAAAAAAAAATAAAGAACCAAATAGAAATTCTAAAAAACATTTCAAATGATTTTGCATTGACGACCCAAAACATGAATCGGAACGATATAATTTTAGGTTATGAAAATAAGAAAACGGGGTCGATGTGTGCATCGCGGGAAACAAACGAATTTTTTGTTCAATCACTTATTTTTACTATCACGAATATTTAGATTAATACATTCAGCTTGACGATTTTGTAAATTAGAAAAAAAAATGAATTTTGAAATTAAATATTGTGCAAAAAATGAAGAAAAAAAATAGAAAATAAATTCCGTTTCCTTATTTTTCGATTAGGCAAAATCCTTTTTTTTCCATATTTATATTCTAGATCTACGAATGCTCGTCTAAAAAAAAATAAATAAGAAAGTTTCGTCTCCACATTTATTGAGAAGTGAAAAGATGTTCCCAAGTGACCACTTTCATCGCGATCGAAAGATGATGCTTCGATCTCCCATTTTCACGATGAAGTGTGCATTGAAATGATCTTTTTATTTGCTCGTTCTTTTTCATGACTATTTTACTACGCCGATCTGCAAAAATAAATTTCTAAAATGATGTTAACATTGAAGGAAAAAAAAACTTGCAATCTTCAACAGGATGGCATTTCATGCAGAAAATATTAGAGATCGAAATTTTTTAACCGATTCTGATTGAAAAATGTAAGTAGATTTCACAATAATTGCCGTCTGTTCCCGGACTAAGGGAATATTGCGAAGTAGTATTTTTATCATTTTTAGACTCATTGTATATGAACCCATGATACTTAATTTTTTGACATTTTTATGCCTATATATATATATATATATATATATATATATATATATATCTTCCGACTGCCTAAATTGAATGTATACCACGATCCAATCCGATGCGATAAATATTTAAAACTGGTCTTTGCCTCATCGAGATGCAGTATGATTCATACTGATTTTTCATTCGCGATAAGTATTTTGCGGCTGCGTAGAAAAGCGTCTGAAGATATCACGAAAAAGAGCCATCTATATTGGACACACGTGCACGAACGATCGATCACACGCGTAACGGATGGATTATTACATTTGTGAAAGTTACAAGCGATAAAAATAGGAAAAAGTAGAAATAAAATGATGGCAACATTTCCAATAGTGATAAATCGATTATATTCGTCGACTGTTGTTTTCTTTTTTTCGATTCTTTTATCTTAAAAATAGAAATTAAACACTCTTATTTAAATGTCACTTTCGAGTGGCAGAGTTCGTAACTCTCATGTACGTTCATCGCGCTGCTCGTTTCAATCGTGTGAAAACGTACTGTCCATGCCACCCGACAACACTACGATGCTAATAAACCCGACAGATATTACCGGCCAGTTTTGCAAAACATAATTTTCAAAAGGTAATAATGTATCGTACGTTGCAGTGATGTTTCCGTTGAGGGAAAAGTTTTGCGACACATTGGCATTCGTGTTGCGCGAGACAATTGCGAAGACAAATTAGAACACGATATCACTTTTCTATTAATGACGCAATTTTCCACGGCGAAAGCTCAGCACTAGGGGGCGAAAGCAGTTTCGGAAAGTTTTTGCGCTACGAGGCACTTTCGATCCAGCGGAACGATTTTCACGCGAGAACGAACGACGTCAGAATCGTTGAATAAAACGCGGACGAGAGAAAGAGAGAGGGAGAGAAAGGGAAAATTAGGGCAGCATGGATGATCGTGGATTTAATGTTCGTGAGAAACAGAAGAAAAAAAGAAAACGAGGTACGAAACGTCAACTTACAGTGGGAGGGGGGCTCTCTCGAGCCAATGTGACTATCTCTCACGAAGAAATTGACACTCGCCGCGATCACTCGGTGTCTCGGCGATTCTTCAATTAAACAGTGTTCGCCACTTTCGATAAAACGCGATTACGATTGTACTGCATTGTTTCGTTCACGAGGGCGACGAAGAAGCCCGATTCGTGAAATGGTAGCAGCAGCAGCTCCGTCCAAGTATCACCGTCGGCCATCTTTTTTTTTCTTTCTTTTTCTATTCAACGAGCCGATCGCACACACCGCACACTCACTGTACACAACGTACACTGTACGAGGGGCGATATAAGCGCGGGCACCACTTTTAGCAAGGAGACACTTCTATGCTCGAAAAACATACACACACTCGCGCATACACGCATACACACACACACACACAGCAGCAGCAGGCGTATACATCCACGACACTCGTCCTCTTTGTCGATGACCCGAATCAAGCGTGTCAAACACGCCGCTCTCACAGTTTCGCTGCTTTTTACACTGAATTAAGAAACGAGGAATGACAGTACTGGCAATTATAGGCTAACACGTATTCAGCGAATGCGGAGGCAGCTCGTTCGGAATTATAAACGGACGCGCGTTTTGTGATATTCGCATTTCTCGGTAATTCGACGTTATTCCGATTCTTACTCGCTTCGTCGATTATTATCATTGTAGGAGGGATGAAAGTGCAATAATCGTTATGCCGCGATGAATTATTAACCAGCGGCCCACGAAGTTAAAAAGGACAGCACAAAGAACGAATGCCCAACGGATCGAAAAAAAAAACGCAGACGGTTTATCGAACGAGACTCCTCGTACTTTGAGACGTAACGCGGACATGAATATCTCATGGAATACGTATATAAAATGTCACCGTGTCAGAAGGGGTGTGAAACTTGATATAATAATGAAAACACGCCGCACCCTGATTCCGATTCTTTCGCATGATATATAGATGTATATATACACATGTGTATCCTACTAGTGTCAACCACGATGAATCCAAGAAAAGACTTTCGGAATATCCTCTCTCGATTCTATCTTTTCATCCGTACGATCTTCGCGATATACTTTCGGTCATACGTTTGTTCGATTCCGCGGCTGCCACAGTTTAAAGACCCGTCCGTACCGTGCCGACGAGTCGACGGAATTCTCTGACTCAATCAGCGGCGAAAAATTCGATGTTACAATCTTTAGGTTATATATGCACTTTCCTCCTACGACCATAGCGATGACAAGTGACCGTCATTACTGAAGTTGTTCGATCAACCGGGTCATTTAACCTTCCAATATTTCGGTGCATAACGATCGTCGTAGCGTCGCTGCAACGCCATATGTTTTATCCTTTATATCGCGGATGAAGTTTAGGATTTTTATGCCGAATGGGATATAGCAGTTTAGCATGATATCGCTTTTGATATTTAGTTAATAACGACGGACAGTTCGTGGTTATATTCGCCGGTTAGTTTACCGTCACTGACAGGCAGCGCCATCTTACTTGAATATCTAGCTTACCGGCTATCCAGATGCTTGCCTTACCGACTGAATCGCATTTTTCACACAACCCAAAAATTTACAAGACAGGAACAAAGAAACAAACGTTAAACATTTTCTCACTTTGTATTTATTTAATTGCTATTCGAATTATACACTGAAATAACACAAAACTTTTTCGTACAATAATCCTTTAAATCGTTATGTTGTCTCTGCGGAACACTCGTGACAGAACCGAACGATGGATGACGAAGCTGCCCGATTCCCCCACGATTAACATCGTTTTGTCGAGATCAACCGGGAAATAAATGCCGACTGCGAGAATACTGGAAGAGGCTTATACGAGTGCAAATAGATCACTCGCATAGTAAGAAGAACGATAACTCTAATTACAACGACTTCTGATTTGAACAGTCAACGCCTATTCGGCGATCATCACTCATCATGTCAAGTTTACAGGTTAGTTTTGAATGTTCGTTTTACACGGGCAAGAAAACTGTTCGTAATTCATACTTTTCTTTTATCGATCGATCGAACTGTGTTTCAGGAACTTCCAGAAGTGCAAGTTTTTAAAACGGTACTCCACTATTGTATCGTTATAATAGCTTTGCCATTGTTGTCGTTTTTCTTCAGCAAAGTTTTCCTCTTTGACGGTATGCTTTTCAACTTTATTATTTAAGCGGTTAATTTCATTTCTTAAACGTATTACCGTTCGTTCATTTTTCATTGACCATGCATTGCAGGTGTATTGGGTCTGGACTCCGTGCCGAGTAATATTTGGGCTGCAGTTGTATCAGTCGTAACGCTTCACCTGGCGCTTGGCGCATTCATCTACAGAGCCTACTTTGGCGGACCCACCAAAATTCCATCCAAGGCTGACTAGATTGTCACGCGGTCATACGCAAAGAGGGAAGTTTTTGGGAGTTCCGTTTCATCAGAGCCAGAAGGATGGTTGTAAGAATGCAAGCTATTCATTCCCGGTGTACAGATACATTTGCCGTAGCGTTATTGGGCGTTTAAGTTATTTTAATGGTTTATTCAGCATAAATAATCACAATGCGATATTAAACTACTGGTACATAAACAACGGTGTCATCGATCGAATAGTCTGATTATTCATTCAATAAAACAAATGAACGATTGAATATCATTGAAGAAAAAATGAAATTCACAATGGCGGTGTAACTAGAGTTCTAACAGGGATTTTTAAAAAATCCAAAAAAAAAAAAAAAGGATGATCGATTCTCATATTTTACTGTTCTCCGTGACACTTCCACGTTTTTTCAACAGAACTTTGTGTATTCGGTGAAAAAAAAGTTAAGAAAAACATGAAAAAAAAGGAACGTGGTTTTTTAGTGGATTGTGGAATGATCGACGTACCGTTAAATACATAAAATCGCCAGCGATATTACCTATACCATATTTCATCGTCTTTGTTTATTCGTTATTGAATTTAGTGTATTAAGAGGAGAGCATAATCGCTGCTACCGCTGCTGTCGTTTAGCGTTGAAGGAACCTCTTTAACATGATGCAGTTGCCATAATTTTTCTTCAATTCAAATAATCGAAAACGATTCTCGAATTAAGAAGAAGAAACGCAGAAAACGTGGCTCTTTTCTTACGCGACGTACTTTTTTTATTTCGTCTGAAAAAAATTCTGTTAAATCTTTCTCGTCGTTGATCTTGCGGCTAACTCGATGTGACTTTTTTTTTTGCAAGGAAAAGAAAAACTTGAACTTTGTAGCGTAAGCTATTTAACGTCCGAATTGAAAAGTTTTCTCACGTGCAGTGAATTTAGAGAGGACTAGTAGTGGTAGGGGTTCATGATAGTAGTGCAGTATCAACACGCTTTCGTTTTTTTTTTTGCGCTCTGGCTCGTTCGACCACGGTGCACATTATGCCTGAGAAAAGCAGTCACACGCATTGGAATTTTTGTTTCAGTTGTTCCATTCGTTTCGTTTTTTTTTTTTTGCATTTCTCATTCATCGTGGGGTTATATTTGAAATGTCAATTCGAGATGTCCTGGACTTGCATGATGGTGACGAGAGAATGATCCGTTAACGTTAAGTACTGGTCAGTTCTCACTTTTATTTGCAGCATTTAATACGATTTGACGTGAGAAGTTTTAGCGCGTCAACGATTTAGCAGCTATTCTCGAATGCGTCCCTTCGATGTTCCTACCCAGTGTTACTCAACGTCCATTTTGTCACCGTTCGGCGCTTGTTGAGTGTTGGCATTGTGAGGCTCGCTGTTTTGGCTATTGGGCGGATGATTCTTCTGATCTTCCGTTCCCTTCTCCTTGGATTTCTCATCACCTGGACCTGTATAAGAATCCTCAGGTCGAGCCTCCACCTTCGGCTTAGGTTTGTTGATGATAGGCTTCACGGTGCTTTCCAAATTCTATCGAAGAAGGAAATCGATAGGTTTTGATCTGATATGTTTCTTAGCAGAGTGAAAAATTTAACTTGTCCAAAAATTGCAGGATCAATTACTATTAAGAATCGGCAATGAACATTTCATGAAATGTTAGTATTGTAGCATTTCAGTCATTTTTTTAATATACGAAAATTTATTTCTGGCGCGTTCTTCTTTGTAACCTACAATAGTCTGTCCTTCGTCTTATTATGGCATCTCGTTGGAGTATTGATAATTACGGTTTTTTAATTCGTTTCGAATAAACGTCCATATTTTCTTATCTATTAATATTATGTAATTTTTCATTTTCTCTGACAAGCATATTTTATACGTTTGTTTTCCGTAGAATGCCGTGACGAAGTGGTAAACCAAAATGTGTTCTCCACAGAAAAAGGCCACTCTGTCACACTATTTTTTAAAAAAACCGACGTTCGAAAAGAATTTTTATTAGCCGGAAAGAAAACTTTAATTAGTCCTAGAGAAAACACAGAAGCAACTTCTTTTTTAATCCCACAGAAGTCACAATTATGTGTAGTTCAAAAAGCAAAAAAACAGATAAACGTCGTTTTATTGTAGGTTAAAAAGAACGACCCTTCTCCATTGTAACAAACTTTGGCAGTTTTTTTTAAGAATGGAATTAATCAACCGGTCATTAACAATGTTACTTATTCACTTGCTCGTAATTTCACTATTTCTTTACGAATGCCCGCAATACTGTTTGTTACAAATATTTTCTTTTCTACCATTAGAATATCTTTCCTCACATAAAAACAATTAATTCCTGATTCGAAATTTGGTCTCATGTTTTGATTCTATAATTCATCGGAATCTTAGAGTTGTGTGTCGTTTATTCACTGATCGATTAACGCTTTGCTCGAGCAGAACACATACCTGTTTCGCTTCGCGAATCTGCGCTACGGTGATGCTCGGAAGTTGAGTACGTGGTGTGCTGGCAAAAACAGCGTGAGCCTCGTCGAACCACACCCACTTGTCCTGAATCATTTTGCCGGCTTGCTTGAGCTCCTCATCAGTAATGTGAGCATATTTGTCGTCTTTACCCTGTGATGCCTTTATTTGATCATAGCCCATCCTTGCGTGTTGCAGAGCAACCGAAAAGTCGTTCATCGCCGAACTTCTGCCCTCGAATTCCACCTTTCTCTCCTTAATAGGCTCACCTTGGGCCTAACGAGATAATCGTGTTTTCAATTGATTTATCACAAGATAAATGAAAGAACCCGCCAAATATCGGTTAACGGAAAGGACAACCCACCTTCAGACCCGTCAGCCGGTCGCAATATATTTGTCGGTTACACTCTTCGCCCTCTTCGTACAACCAATTTTCCGTATCATCGAGCACCCGACTGAGCCCTTCTCTCTCCTGATCAACGACGAACGATGCGAGTTGATCCTCGTCCTGAATTTTTCCACGAAGGTCGTACACGTACTCCTCAAGGGCGTTTCGCGCGTCGACACGCTCCTTCTCTTGCTTATCGCCGGCGATCATTTTGCACTGTTTCCGACAATCGAAATACTCGTGAAAATAACACGCGACTGCTACTGCTTCTTTCCGTAACATCAAACTCAAGCTATTTCGTTTTTTAATGTACGGCAACAGCCTGATTGAATGCTGGTATAAAATTTCACTTTGCCATTCTTTTTTCTCAGTTTTAGCTTTTGCACGGTCAAAGAAATATACGAAACACTTTTTCAATTCCAAACATTTCGGATCGATCTAGTATTATGAAAAATCCCTTTTTCGTTCTCAAAATGTTTGGATCATTTTTATTCGATCACGAAAATCCTATTTCGAATCGATCAATAGCGAAAACACTTTTTCAATTCCCAACATTTCAAACCGATAAAAAAATATCAAAAATCCTTTGTAGATTCCAAGAATTGCGAATCGACCAAGAAATATGAAAAACGCTTTTTTTTAGTACCCGAGCTTTCGAATCGATCGAAAAAAATCTCAAAACAACTTTTTGGATCCCCATGAATTTTTTATCCAAAAAATAAATAAAAGAATCCTTTTTCGATCTCCGAAGTATCGGAGATTTATTTCTGATCAAGAAGAAGAAAACCCATTTTTGATACCCAAAATTTGAGAAATTAGAGTACCACTCGATTCGTGGAAAGCAAAAAGACCGTGTATTTTAAGGTTAACGTGAATTATCGGCGATTTACCTCTCTTTCGATCGCCGCATCGAGGTCGTGTTGGGGAAGGCCACCGGTACGCGTCTCCACTGAAAGCTCAATGGTACGTACGGGCACCTTTTTCTTTTCTTTGCCATCATCGCCCTTGTCGTCGCCCTGCGAAAATGAGAATGCATTCGGTCAATGTTGGTTGATCGAAGAGGTTTTCACGGGGATGAGTAATCGTTACATAAGCGCCATCCGGCTAACTGATTGAACCTGGTGATACATATGAGTAAAGAACGGCGTAATTTTCGGTCGTATATGCCGGAGGAAGGAATTAAACGTCAAATGGCAGGACAACCGCGGAAAAGTGTACAAACGCACGCACACACCCACACACGAGTATGCTCATAAGCAAGGACACTCGGCATCCACATCTACAGTCACACGCATTCAACGAGGAGAGCTGTGCTGTTCAGGCACGCTTTGGAGTGTCAGCCGAGCGTGTCGTAAAAACAGTACTACGCGGCAAAAGGACGCATGTACGTATATAAAAAACGAGACAACGCGACCCATTCGTATATACTCAGGTGTCTCTCTGCGACTCTCCTACAATTGGAGTTACATCAATCGATCCTCGACAATCGATGATCCAACACTAGAGGTCATTGAAAACGTACGAGATCAATTATTTTACGAATAGCAGGAGCGGTAGTAGTGATAACAATGATGGCGTTATTGGTACAAATACGCGCTTATTCGTCCAGCATCGCTCGTTCTTCCGTTGACCTTGTCATTTGGCTGACGAACGGATAAAAAGAAGAAAAAAAAAAGAGAAAAAGAAAAAAACAGAAAAGGCGATACACAGTACAAACGTGACACATTTTTCTAATTTTATCTTGGACCCACACGCATTTATCGGATACGGGGCCTTAAGCGATAAAAACTTCGACCACCGATCCTCGTTTCCCTGCGGCTTTATGACATTCGCTTTTTTTCCGCTAGATTTTAGGATTCTTTTGATACCGTTTCTACTAAGCGCGGTCAGGCCAAATATCCGCGTTGTTTCAAAGCTCGTACACGTCGGCCTTTGTCCTTTTTTTTTTTCCCGTAATAAAAGTTATGCTCTTGGTTGCCTTGATCGGCCAAAAAAAAAAACGATATCGTCACTCTCTTTTATCGTACAGTTAAACGTGCAACTAAATTATTAACTATTACGATTTTAATAATAATCCGAAAGCACCTCTCACTAATCGTTATGAAGAGAAATAGTTATTCTTTTTCTATATCCTTTCCATTTATAATTTCTTCGTAAGAGTGACCTCTGGTAAATATTCAACTACTTGAACTTAAAATATTCAACTACTATTTTTGAGTAACGGTAAAAGGTGTGTCGAACGACAAGACTACATGCCAACATCGCAGGTATATTGCTATCTTTTTTGCAAAAAGTCTTCAATCAATGTCTTGGCTATTTACATCATACACTGGCTATGCCGATGGTTAACACGTATTTAAAGGATCAGTGATCTTGAGACAAGACGAAAACGATCGTTTCGTTGTTTGGTCTATACACCTTTCTAAAAACAGAAGAAAAACGATATGCAAAGGCTGTAAACACCATCACCCAACTATTGGAAGTCACTAAGGTCACTCTCACGAGGTATCGTAAAAAGATTGTTAAAAACAGAACAAAATTTCGTTTCAAATAAAAAGGTATCAATATACGATTACATGGATAAGAACTGCGAAAAAAGCACGAGGTGGCTATAATGTTCGGACAACAAAAACAAATCGTGGTGATTAACGTTGATAAAAATAGTGAACTATTGAGAAGCGACAATTGGTGATTCAGGGTGTGTGTGTGCGCGCGTGCGCAGGTACACGCACACATATATTTGGGCGTTCGATCAACTATAAGCACAAAACGACGAGTGTGAAGTGCATATACGATACGTGATCGAGCGTCGAGCGAGGAATGATAATTTAGTAGGTGTCATCGAGCGTATCTAGCCCGATCAGTTCACATGAAAAATTCATATGTACACACATACATATACATACTACACGTATATATGTATGAACGTGTACATAAAATGATAATAATTTTAGAGACAGAGAGAGACAGGTGTATGCGCATGGGTCCAAGTAGTGATTAGTGTGTCGCGTACCGAGCTGAACCAAGAGAGTATCCTGGACGAATACGAGGGGGCCGACCCCTTTCCACTTTGGCCAGCCTCATCGACATCAGAGTCCCGCCGTTTCTTATCAGCCGTCACCTAAACGACATAAACTCACATCGTCATGCGGTTCATGAAGATAATACAGGGTGACTGGAAATTCGACCTATTCCTTGAAAGGGGTTATAGTATAGGTAATTTGCAACAAAATAATCACCATCAACTGGGGGTCGGATATGATCCGTTTTTAAGATATCAGTGTTTTTTTAATTTTTTGACTTGTCACCGTAATTTAAACGAAAAAAAAACTACTCGTTTCTGGCCGCGCAACTGATATTTTTCTAAAAGCTGATATTCTAGCGAGCACTTTTAAAACAAAATCCGGCCCAAAATTCTTATTATCTCAGAAATAAAGAGTATTAAGTACAAGACTTGTCATTTTTATGGAGTTGATAGTAATAAGTGATGTGTTTTTTGATTCTTGCTGTTTTTCTAATAATTAAAACTTATTACCTTATATGTTTATTTTTAATTAATTACTCTACATCGATAACTTTCATCAAGCTCGTTCAATTTTAATTGAAATTACAAGTTAGTCGTACAGTGCGCTTTGTGCTGATTTTTTTCTAAACTTGTGAAAAAGTTGATACAACTTGTACATTTTTAGAAAGCTCATGAAACCCTGCACTTATTTAAGTAATTTGTATGCCAAGTGTCATACATTTTTTTCGAATCATTCATGGTGTTTTTCGGAAAAAAACTGAAAAAATGAAAAAAACTTGCAACTTAATACTCTTTAATTCTGAGATAACAAAAAATATCAGTTGCGCGACCAGAAACGAGTAGTTTTTTTTTTCGTTTAAATTACGGTGACAAGTCAAAAAATAAAAAAATAAAAAAGACTGATATCTCAAAAACCGATAATATCCGACCCCCAGTTGATGGGGATTATATTGTTGCAAATTACCTCTACTATAACCCCTTTCAAGGAATAGGTCGAGTTTCCAGTCACCCTGTATATACACATACATATTTCTTTTTTTGTATCGTTTTCTTCATCTAGATATCGCAATTGAGAATTCCGCGGAACGCAATATCTTCCGAGTATCCGTTCGTGGACGAGTTAACGACGTTTGTTTTGTGGGTCTTTGCGACAGAATGTGCCCGCGCCGTGTGTCTACGTTTATACGTGTGTGCGAGCGTAAAAATCGATAGAGAAAACGTGATCCTAAGCTTCGAATTCGTTGAAAACGCAGAAGTCCATGTACAGCAAGGATTCATCGACGATCCAGCAATTACAAGCCCATTGACGTTCATGAGGATTCAGAGAAATGATTCGATGAAGATCGTACGAGAGAAATAAAGTTTCACCTCAGGTGTCGTTGGTTCGTTCGCTTGAGCATCCTGGTCAGCTTTGTCCCGCTTTTCCGCTTGGCCATCAGTCTCCATGCTGTTCGCATTTTGCTGCTTTTCCTCCTCCTCTTTCTCCTGTTGAGTCAGCTCTCTCTTCTCCACCACCGACGCCGACGCAATTCTCAGAATTCCATTGAGATCCAGACGTACCTTGATCTTCACTTTTAAAGGCTTGCCCTCAGGCGTTGGCTTTACATTGTTTATTTGGAAAACACCTGTTCAACAATGTGACGATAAGCGAAAGTCCGTTTAGGAAGATCGTGAAAACATAGTTTAATCGAAATTACCTATTAACGCTTGCGGAAACGTTGGTGGTGGCGTAACGTAACTCGCTATCAAACTGAACGGGTTCGATTGACACAATTTCAGATTTTTCGAGTACGGGACCTGATGATTCGCTTCGAAAATCGTTATTTCCCTGAAAACATATAATTCTCGATGCAGACATCACTCGTTTCGTAATATTGAGCTTTCGTTGTAAACGAACATTGGACACTTACCCCTGATCGCCCAAAGTAGGATCCCAAATAATCTTAATGGCGTAGGGCTGAATATCGGTTACGGAAAATTCGCGAACTCTCACGGCTGGACTGAGCATCGCGCACTGAAGTGCGCAACCCCGAGCTACCGACTCATCCTGATTCAGGGTCGTCGACGGGGGTTTCCCGAATACTTCCTCAACCAATTTCTTTATTTGAGGGACTCTGCTTGACCCACCGGCTAGCTCTACCGAATGTATCTCCTCGAGTTTCAATTCTGCGAGTTTTAACGTTCGATCGTTATAATTGTGTTGGCAAATGCGAGATTATTGATAAAGGGTGAGAAGTATATAATCAATAACGCAATGAAGTACATTAGAACGCATATGCTATTAACTCTTCGCGGTCACACCTTTTAGCTGTGACACATCGATCACAGCGGGCCGTAATGACGGCAGCCATGCTTAAACAATTTCTATGTTCACCATATCGTTCCGAATGATTCATGAAAATTTAGGATCTTAATGAAAATACTCTAGAATGTAGCATTTTCGCTATTATGTTTTAACCCTACAACTAGATGTAGTTATTCATGTCCTTGTTCATATAATTTTAGGTAGATGTCGTTAGAGGAAGACAGAATGAAGTTTTGGTGCGAAGAGTCGTCGGTCTTTTCACCAAACTCTGTACTTGTCGAAGTTTGAAATTTCATAAAATTGACTTATTTTGTATTTTGAAATAGAAAAAAATATCTACACTCTTGTTGGACTGTCAACTAATACGAGGTAAGTGTATTTTTTCAATTAGTTCGTATTTTGATGTTGATAAAGTGATTTTTATCAACGTTCCCGATGTGGAACTTTTAATTTTCAATTTTTTAATGTTGTTAAATTTTGTTTACTATTTTTTACGATAGCCTAAAATAGCACATATTTTTTTTCCAAACAGATTTAAAAAATCATGCATTGTAGGGTTAATTGAATTAAAAAATGGCATGATAAATGAGCAAGTTGCTATGCTCAGAAAAGCACCTTTTTAATAACAAAAAATCATAACTCTAACAACTCTCAATTTTTATCCTAAAATTTTAGTATTATACTCTTGACATATATTAACCCTTCGAGTGCATACTGGGTCGTTTTGACCCATAACTTTTTTCGTGCAAGTACGCATTGTTCAACCCATGTCCCACTTTGAGCAAATGTTTTGGCATTTCATTTTCGTTTTTGTCGAAAATAAATTTATGTCCATAAAATATGGATGATAGGTTGGCGGCGGAAGTGTGCACTCGAACGGTTAAGGGGAAATCCAGCTTCATAGTCGGCGTTTCAAAAAAGGTATTTATTATTTCTGAACTTTTTATCTGAACGGACTCCATTTTGAAGTGAAATTAATGATAATCATGAAAAATTGCACTTGAAATAAATAAGAACCATTAAGAAAATGTTTCTAATAATGAAAAATTACGTTTAGGTTTGTTTGGGTTAAGTGCGATGTCGGAGGGTTGAAAAATGCACATTGCGACATAGGATACCAAGTTGCTGGCTAAAGAAGTATTTTTATCGTATTGAAGGAGTTTTCATCGTATTTTATTATGAAATTTTATTCGATACTTACTCGAATCTGCTAGACACTGCTTGAGCGTTGCCTCGACTCGTTTGAAGAGGTGAGCGCACATCTGCTCCATATCGACGCGCTGCATGGTACCATGAACATCCTTCTCGTCAATGAAACACTCGATGTTAAGAGGCAGCTTTGTCGAGTTCGCGGACATTTGTTTCTTCAGTTTCTCGACTTCGGCAAGAAGTCGCAGGTAGGCACGAGGATTTGTGTGAGCATCGACCTTGTAACGAGCCTGAAAATCTTTGCAGAAATGGTCGGCGAGGATGGTGTCGATTTCGCGTCCACCGAGATTGCTATCCGCTGCGCTCGCTAACATCTATCGATCAAATATACACAACATATACATAGTTTGGGTTCATTTGTGCAAAGTAACGGTTCGACGATGTTCTAATTACAAAAACGGCACCAGCGGGTCGGGTAGGAAACTTCGAATGACCAGAAGGCTAAAAATCCCGAATTTGAATGGGTTTTTGGGTTTGTTTAAAATCAAGGGTTGAAAACCGAAGTAAAGAACCCAAACAAGTTTCGTAAACCTTTACGAAGTTTGTAGTTTCCGACTATTAAAATTCGGAATTTTGAGCCTTCCGGTCAATCGAAGTTCGAGTTCCCTACTCAGCCCCGCCACCAGCATGAATGCAAATAATGGTTCGCAATTGCATCTTTTCGATATCTCGTTGAGTGACGAAGAAGTTGTGAAAGATGAACGAACGTGGACGTTCGATGGATTGCTCAATCTAAGAAAATATGACTGTAATTTTGATACCCGTCATGTGTGTATTTATTGATATTGCAATAAGAAAAGTCTTCTTTTTAATGTTTCAATCACTTATCCGTCACCAAAACTTTCACGAATTTAATGTGTTAATCTTTGAAGAGCTTTTGGCACGATTCCAAATTTTTCACACCGGCTTCGGACAAAGAAATAAGTCATGCAATTTTTATTCTCATAGTGACTTAGTCGTAGGGTTTTTACAAATAGCGAAGAGACCAACATTTTCTTGGCGATAGGGGCAGGGGGCTCATATTCGAATAATAGTATCTCTTGTGCTCATCGAATGGTTTTGTCATAGAATTTTGAATCACGAACCTTCAATTGTCCCTTGTGAAAGGCACATACGCTGACTTGAAGACTGGCGTAGCCAGCATCGACAAAGACCACGTTTCGAGGTGGGGCTTCGGTCGCTGGCAAATCTTGCTTGTAAATACCATAGCAGAGGGCAGTCGCGGTGGTTTCATTCAGAAGACGAAGAACATTGAGACCGGCTATACGAGCAGCGTCGAGCAGCGCTTGTCTTTCGCTCTGAGTGAAGTACGATGGTACGGATATTACACAGTCGTTTACTACCGTTTGCAAGGCCGTTTCCGATATTTCTTTCAACTTGGTGAAGAGCATCGCAGTTATCTGCTCGGGTGAAAAAACGTGTTCCTCTCCTAGATATTGTACCTGTTGTTTTGAAAAACGTATGTATTTAGTTTCACTTTTTACATAGCTTGTTCCTTTCCCACGAATTGTGGATGTAACAGAAAAAGGAGGAAAAAACCGGCCAAGTGCGAGTTGGACTCGCGCACGAAGGGTTCCGTACCAAAGGCCGAAAAACAAAGTTTCTTGTATGAGAGCCCTCCTTAATTTTTAATTTAATTTCAGTTTTATTATTTTTTATTATAGCGGCAACAGAACTAAATCTGCGAAAATTCCAACTCTCTAGCTATCACGGTTCATGAGATACAGCCTGGTGACAGACAGACGGACGGACAGACAGACAGACAGCGAAGTGTCAGTAATAGGGTCCCGTTTCACGCTTTGGGTACGGAACCCTAAAAAGGAACTTGACTCACATGAATCCCGATGGAGCCATCAGGCTGTTGACTCGTTTTGTACGTGAGGGAACGAAGTTCTCTCTGGACATGTGGATCGTTGAACTTTCTCCCTAGTAACCGCTTGAAACCGTAAATGGTGTTTTTCATGTTCGTGACCATCTGATTCTTCGCTGCCACTCCAAGAATGCGGTTCTTTCCGCTGAACGCGACGCATGATCTGTTAACGCACCAACAAAATATTTGGTATAGAGAGATGTGGCTGTTCACACCCTAGCTTGAGTCAATTCATCACTTCTTGTCATTTTCAACCAGTCTCAGTGTAGGATAAATGCAAGAGATCGAGGAAAGTAAATTTTTACCCGATAGGACTGCCATTTTATATACTCACTTTACAGCAGTCTATCACGGTGCCATAAAGATAAGTTTCAATGTTATTCCGTCTAGTAATTTTAGAATAATAAAAATTTGATTGCGTTCAAATGAAAACAATCGGATAAACATTCTATTTGTACCCATCTGTGTTTAGACAAAGTGAAATGGTCATTAACAATGGTAAAAATAATTATTTTTCTTTTTTCAAGGGCAACAGCACTGTGAGATTGGACAGCTCGTATAGGACGTTCCTATATCAGCATTTATATCCACAGTGTATATACGAACGATCTTGACATTTTTCTCCAATACCAAGTAATGGCAGTTAACCCAGAATCATAAATTTCATTTGAAACTTCTGCAATAAATGTCTTTCAAGTTTTTACCTTTATTGCGAATTCAACATTGAGCAAAATAAGAAGAAGTATCCCAGAGTACCTTGATGCATACAATATTGCAAAATTACAGAAATCTTTGGAAAAATTGATAAGTTAATATTCCTTCAGTTTACAGACTTTTAATACCGTCATTAAAAGGTAATTTCCCTAATACTTGTTCAATTTTTACGAAACTGCAGACTTTTTGCTGCATGCTTCAGTAGAAACGGTACTTTGGCCTATTACTCTACCGCTACATTGTAATAATAAAAACTTTTAAACTTTTTTCTTCCCATGCTTTGGACCATCAATGATACGCTTTTGAATGGAGGCTCTTAGTTTTTTTGTTATAATTATCACAATGGTAATTATCACATAAGTATCACCCAAAGAAACCCAAACAAAACCAAACAAACCCTTGGGCGCGAATTATACAGAAACGGCGTAAGGCAAAGGCACGGCGCAGGCATCGTATCGCTTCAAATGCTTAATCGCATCAAAGCTGCCAAGATTATACTTCAACTGGTTTGTTTGGGTTCGTTTGGGTTTGTTGAAATGGAAGGTTTCACATAAGACTTGAGAAATTGATGTCAGCTCCAATTAATATATTTATTTCGAGACATTGTAAATAACATAATTGAAGACGAAAAGTCAATAACGAGAGTAGACATAGGCAATAGTGGTTTTTTAAATAAAAATTTCGGCCAATTTTGACACTTCGCTTTCCTGACATCTAATCGAAAATCACAATACAATCGTACTTGAAATCTGGTTTATTCAATGGGACCCACCCCTGTTGTCTCTCTCGAAATGATTTTCAAGCTCCTAGGAAATTTTGAAAACTTCAGTGCATACTTTCGTTACATGAAAAAGTAAAATTTTTCAGCACCATTGAAATGTCTGAACGTTCACGATTTACGAACTAAATGAATTTATAGGAATGGCGACAAACCGAAAAAAAAAAAAATGTCTCGGCAGCGTAAAAGGGGGAAGAAAATTTGGCGATTTTTCAAAATGTGTCGGGATTATGACTGGAAGTGCATGATAAATCGTATTACAGGGATACGTTCGGAACGCGTGTACACCGTTAATGGCCGGTGTGCGATCTCGATGTTTCGATACGCGCAAGTTTACTCGGCAAGTAAAAAAAAAATCTATGATATCGAAAATCAGAGATGATTCGTAAAAATCGATACTTACGGTGTACCGCGTAGGCTGTAGTCGTTGGCAATAGTTTCGATTCCGCCGGCCCTCGCTACAGCGACATAGCAGCTCTCGTTACCAAAGTCGATTCCAATCACGGACATAGCAGCCATGACTGATCTTCCGTCTCACTTTCTTTCTCGCTACGCTTCGAAAGAACAAAATTCGTTGAGTATATTACACGCTTCGCTTGTGCACAAATTTCTTCACAGGCTTTTTTATTTATCGCGCGGTCTTGAAAATCACCGCAATATTTGCATGTATCCCGTACCTCGATAAATTATTTACTTATTTCAACGTTCAGTACTGCTCATCCACGCTGCTGCGGGTGTTAAACAATTGGTGGACGATCGCGGTTAATTTTTGTATCGAGACTACTTTTTTTTATTGGGTGTTTTCGCAGGCACGAAGCTTTTTTTGAGATCGTTTTATAAATACGAAAGATCGATGAGCTGCTTCTAGCTTCACTGTTGCGATGAAGAAATATCCCGATGTACGAGAAATATCGAGCGCGGTATACGTGCTGATACGATTCCGGTGAACTCTCGGTTATAACTGCCTGGAAATGAGCCGCGATGAGGCCACACACCGGGATAGGAGTGTACAAGTTATAACCAAACCTATAGGACTGTAGGCACCATGAGAATCGACCAATCGTCGAGCTCCGAAAAACAATCGACTACGATTCGCTTCTCCGATTGGTCGTTCAAGCTCTCTGGAACGTTCTAGAAAATTCTGTTTCGCTCGAATTCTAACCACGCGTTACCGCGATTTCTTGATTCTTAATCTCGAAGCATTCTATTGACAGCTAATCGTTTGATGTCACTTTTGTTTCAGTTTTTTTTATTTTTAATACTTTTCTGTCGGATACAGTCTATGGTACCTTCTCGTAAGACTGAAACAGATACGGTTTTCTGGAGAGAGACCTTTGGACTCCATTTCCCTCTCGTACAATCATTATTTCCGGTCGTTTGTAAATTCGGAGTTTACAGAAATATATTTTGCTTGGCTGGGATATGCGTAACAGCTTTTGTATTCTTAACAAATTGTGTATTCATTAAAAAGAAAATTCGTACATTTTTTTAACGACTTTAGCGGAAATGTTGCTAAAAAAATCAATTTGCATCGAAAATATCTGTATGACTGATTAATCTTATACAATAGAGTCACTGTACCCTCGCGATTTGTCGCAAAACTAGATCACATTCCCATACATTACATCAAGGATTTTAAATAATCAGTTAATCGATGTGCATATCCCTTTGCGAAAGGTTTAACATTTGTGAGGTTAGCCACAGTGAAATGATATTACAGTCGTACGACAGCCAAAGTCAACACGCAGATAGCCTTGCTACGAATCAAAAAGTAGTTATTGAACGCACAGTCATTGAGGTCATATGTCCATAAAGCTGATCCATGTGCTATATTGTCTACGCTCAAGGACATACATTTTGCTGTACATATCGATGATAGTTTGTACCTAGGAACGGATTTTGTCATTTTTACGAGCGTCACATCCAAAAGAGTTGATATTTTGACTACTACAATGAGACTACAATTTGAATGTACTTAACCTCCGCGACTACAAGGATTGCAGAATCCTTATCGTTAGTTAGAAACGTTATCATATTTGGCAATAAATATCGCCCTTCCGCTCAATTATATAGATACCATTTTTTCACAACGCACACGTTGCAAGTTCTTAATAAGTTGAGTTGTAAATTTGCCAATTTGTCAGATCGAAAATGGAAAATGACGTGATTCGCATCACCGGAAACCGGATGAAACGCATATGATGAAAAATATCAGATCATCCGACGAGTTGTATATATCGAGCCGGTGCCGTCGTCATGGCGATCTTTCAGAACGCATTGGAAAAGTCTTGCTGATGAAATAGTCTCAGCCACGCGATATAACACGTTATGTCGTTACGCGACAAACAGTACTACCGTGGCTGACGACGAATACGTTAGGAATGTTATGATCGATAGCTCTCTAAATTTTCGGCTTTTTAAAATGTCACGTTTATACAGGCAATATATACGATTCCTTATAGCTCAAAGATCACGCGTCGCAATAAATTTCGCGGATGTTAACTTTGACTCGAAATCACCGATTAGTTCCGCAAAAAAAAGTATCCAAAACAATCGAGGTTATGAAACGAGCGTTGATCATCACCGTGCAAAATTGTCGAATTCGCCGATTACGTACGAACGATGTTCCTCAATGGTTATACCGATGGGTATGAATGAGCATCATGATTATCATCGTTCACGTGGAAGAGACTCTGATGACAGACGTAGCGGCAACAACGAAAATAAACATAACAGTAAATCGGAGAGATTGTTTCTTCTCGGTGGCATAGGACTCGTCGGAGTGCTTTGCGAAGGACCCAATTTCCATAAAGGTAAAGGGAATCCTCTATATTGCGATACACCTTCCAATTCTCAGGAATAAGAGTCGAAAAGTCCACTGATGGATCATCGCTAGATAAATTGTTTGTTTGGGTTTGGTCTTTTTTCGTTGTTTGTAAATTGTTTGTGGTTGGTCTTTTTTCGTTGTAACCAAAGTTTTATGTTGGATTGTTCGAAAAGCTCAAAGGTACAAGATAATCAGCTCTATCTTTTTTTTATAACTTACAGAAAAGAATTTCTTGCGAGCGGCTCAGTACGGCCTCATTCATGACTTGAAGAAGGTAAATACTGACGCAAAAAGGTTTTAGCTTCAGAATAATGGATAATGCGATCCTTTCCAATAGATATTTCCCATTTCTTATTATATAACGTTCAATTTTACAGGCTCTGGCGGATGGCGTAGATGTCAACGCAAGACATGTCCTAGGCTGGACGGCGCTGCAGGCTGCAGCCATCAACGGACAAACAGAGGCGGTAAAGTTCTTGTTGAAAAATGGTGCCGATCCAAATGCCGGGGACGAGTTCGTCAATGTATACAAAACAGCGATGGAGAAAGGCCTACCTTCTTTGGATGGTGATTGCAACAGCTAGAAATATCCAAAAGCCGCCAAAAATCTGGTCGAAGCAAGTTTTCTCTCGCTTGTAGACTTATGAATAATTTGACATTGTTCCGACAGTTTTGGTGAAGCGAGAGGAAGAGTTTGCTGATTTTTTGAGCAATCGAGCTACTTTCAAGGGCTTTACTGCTCTTCATTACGCCGTTTTAGCAGATTCAAAAGACTCGATAAAGGCGCTACTCGACAGCGGTGCTAATCCGACAATTCAGAATGAAACGGGTCATCGGCCAGTCGACTATGCCAGGGAAGGGGAAATCAAAGACTTGCTCGTTCAGTATGCTCTGAAATACGACGAAATTATCCGGGAAAAGGTGACTGGGAACTCCTTCTGTATTTTATGATTTATTATTGTTATCACTCATCGGTAATTCTCGACGGATAATTTTTCTGACTGACAACGAAGTTGAAGTTTGCATCGTTGGAAAGCGAAGGAAATTCTTGTCAACTTTTGATTTCCAATATGATACAAAGTCATATTAAATATATACATCACCATGATTTATTATCAAAATTATATTAATCATATTCGTTATTAAAATCACAAATCACTGAATATCAATCCTAAAAAATAGTTGGTCAATTTGCATTTTCGTTACGTTTCAACAATGCAAACTTCATTGTCATTTTTTACCGTATATTTTTGTGGGTTTCCGATAGTTCGTGAAACCTCCAATTTTATGGGATTCAAAATCATTGTCGAGATTTCACGAAGATTCGTAACTCCGCAATTTTATTGAAACAAATTGGTGTGTCCAGGAGGCCGAAGAACGTCGGAGATTTCCTCTGGAGCAGCGTTTAAAACGTCACATAGTCGGACAAGAGGGTCCCATCTCCATAGTGGCTTCGAGTGAGTACACTGCTCATTAATTCTCCCGTAAATTTATACATCCCTTCGCTGTTATAATTAATAATAAAAGACTCACGTACCTTCGACGAAAACCAACAGCGATAAGAAGAAAAGAGAACGGCTGGATCGACGAGGAGCATCCACTGGTGTTTCTGTTTCTCGGTTCGTCGGGGATTGGAAAGACCGAATTGGCGAAACAGCTCGCGGCGTATATTCACAAGAATAAGCCTGAAGCGTTCATACGTCTCGACATGTCAGAGTATCAGGAGAAGCACGAGGTTGCTAAATTGATCGGCGCACCGCCAGGGTAACCTTTATAACTTTTCGTACAAAACTTCAACGCCTTTCTCGACAAATGACATTTTCCTTGACGGCCGTACGAAAATGGCAAAATACAATTTTTATAATATTCCAGTTACGTGGGACACGACGAGGGGGGACAGTTGACAAAACTGTTAAGAAAATCACCATGCGCGGTAGTGTTATTCGACGAAGTTGACAAAGCACATCCAGACGTGCTGACCGTACTGTTGCAACTGTTCGACGAGGGTCGTTTGACCGACGGCAAGGGAAAGACGATCGAGTGTAAAAACGCCATATTCATAATGACGTCGAATTTGGCGAGCGAGGAAATAGCCCAACACGCGATAGAGTTGCGTGCTGAAGCCGAGCGTTTGTTGACGCAGCGATTGGACAAGACGACCGGCGATGACGAGGGTGGGCCTGAGCGCATAGTGATATCGCGACGTTTCAAGGATCAAGTGGTACATTTAAAGATTCTCGCTTCGTCTCTTCTCTGAACATCTCGAATCTGTGATTATCATCCGATTTCGTATCAGGTTCGGCCTATATTGAAGCAACACTTTCGTCGAGATGAATTCCTCGGTCGAATAAACGAAATCGTTTATTTTCTTCCGTTCTCCCGAGACGAGCTGATAAAGCTCGTTGCCCGTGAATTGGAGACATGGGCGGCACGGGCACGCGACAGGCACAGGATAGAATTGAAATGGGACAGAGAGGTGCTTTCGGCATTGGCGGACGGTTACGACGCGCATTACGGGGCGCGTTCAATTAAGTACGAAGTCGAGAGACGAGTCGTCAATCAACTCGCGGCTGCTCACGAGCGTGGTCAACTCGGTATGTCACCAACTATCCGTTGAGCATTGAACTAAATAGTGCTAAAATTCGATTAGACTCAAAAATGACATTTCAAACTTTCTCCGCTGTCTCATCACAAGCGAAGCAATTTTATACGAATTAACACGCGAAACAATGAATTTTCAGGCAAAGAATGTTGCGTAGTGTTGAAAGCTAAATGGCACGAAAACGGGGTGAGCATCGGTCTCTCCGTTCGCCCGGCAGGCGTCAAAGATTTCGTGGACATCACGGAAACTGATAACGTCACGAAAAATGTAAACTCGGTGTTTTGATCGAAGCAACCAAGCTTGAGAGTCCAATCCAAAATTCCAGTTCCAGTTGATATACTCACCGTCGCAATACTGGAAACGTTCAATTGAGATCATGAAGCATCGATTTCATCTGACTCAAAAAGATGACGGCGCCGCAACGTTGAAAGCGAGTATTTTGATAGACTTTACGTGAACTTTAGATTCACTCGAAGATGTTAAGATATTACGAAACGTACGCCCTCGTTTTAGACGGAATTTACGCGTATGCGCGTACATGTTGTTTTCGCTATTACGGGAGTCTTTCTGAATAATAACACGTTCCTTTCCGATACGGCCAGAAAATTGTGTTTCTTTTTTAATATCCCACTGTTTTGTACAACGAGCAATTCACAATATCCGAGTGAGAGATTTTTATAAATCATTTTTCATTTAACCTCAGAATCATAGGTGACACGAAAATAATGGCCGAACGCGACACCTGACGAATAGCTTACGTAACCACCTTCCCCTCAATCACACATCACACACTCACAGACACACACATATATCTGGTTCACCCTCGTTATTTTTCTCCTTCTTCTCCGTATGGTCTTCGTAGATTTCTTCATGTGTATATTGTACATGCACGTGTAAACCGTTTTCATATAAATTCGAGAACATCTGAAATATATTGCAGTGTTCATTTTCATCCAAGTATCCGTTGAATTATTTTAGAAACACGCGGTAATAAGGTACGGTAGATTGTAGTAAAGCGCAACGTTAAGCGTACAATTTTTCGCACTTTGCCCCGGTCTGTTTTTGGGCAGGTGCATTGTTGATTTTCTCTTTGATCGCTTTCGCACGTTCCTCTTCAAGTCGACGGTTTGACGATATTCGTTTATACGTTGTATCGTACCTATGGGCTATTTCACATCGCGAGGGACACGTTTTTTTTTCCGGCGATGCTCAGTACTTTTTTTTTCGCCTCTCTCATCAATGCCTGCGTTGTTTATCATTCTTTTTTTCTCCTGATAGACGGTTCGACAAAATCCCGTGGAAGAAGAAAATGTTCGTCTTCAGCTTCATACCTACTCCAGTGATTATTCGAGAACCGTGAAATTGGTGGACTATCGATGACTTCTGAAGAGAAGCCTGAAGAATCGTTCCAATTAATACGAACAGTCTTACACTTGCCATTGATTGAAGCGAACCCAAGTACAATCCATACGAACATTCAAATCACTGACCCCTCGTCACAAAACGTTCCAGAGACGTGAAATACTCCATGCATTATCGCATACATCTTAATATTCTTTTTGTATAATACTCAAGATTCACGATAAATACTTTGGTAACAACGATTATCCAAGTTGCAGGATAACTTGGTGTCAATATATATACAGGGTGTGGCGTGAGTTATGGATAACCTTGTATTGTGGGATAGGAGACCTTAAGCCCTATCTAAAAAAAAAAAAATTACGAAGTCCCTCTGACTCAACTACTCTTTGTGAGAATTTTTTTTTATTTTTAGGAAATTCACTTTTTCTATTCACTTTATCGGCCACCATTCATTAAAAAAAGGGATTTTCACATTCAACTGCAGACTGTAAAAATCCCTTTTTTTTAATGAATGGTGGCCGATAAAGTAAACAGAAAAAGTAAATTTCCTAAAAATTAAAAAAAATTATCCTTTAGTTACGCCACATCCTGTATATATATATATATTTATATATATAATTTTATATATATTTTTCCTCCGTGTGACATAGAATCTCGAATGATTTCAGGTTGAACTAACTTGTACGACAGTAACATTTAGCCTAATGTTATTAGACTTGGGATATAATCGTGCAGTGATCTCGTATCGTGTGTATCGTATATATGAATATATGGGTACATATAAGGTGATTTCCGTATCCAGTAGTTGCAATACAGTGAAATATGTGCCCTCAATATTAATAATTAATAATATTAAGGAGAGATTTTCTATTTTCCATACTCATCACACGGAATAAACTGTGTTCGTTAATGGACAATTTTATACCTAGGAAATTTCAAGAATAACAAACAGTTTTCTTTGTCTTATTAGGGTGACAAATAGAAAATCGCGATGAATCTGAAAATATTTATATTGAGGGATCATATGTTGGCACAGATTTTATTTCGCACGATTGCAAGTAAATATGACAATTGAGAGAAATAAAATGGTCAATTGTCCTTTTATCAGCCTTGTACAGGGTGAATCTCAACTACTAGCTTTCCGGTCGTGAGTATAGAGAATGTCTATTTCCGAGGAAAACGAGTAGTTGAGACTCACTCTGGATAAACATACACAGGGTGTGTCGTAAATAGTGGCCCCCCGTTAAAGATTCAATTTACCAGATAGTTAACTCCACCATATTACAATTTTACCCATTCTTATCCAAACACTTTTTTTAAAACTATTTTGGCGAATTTTTAATCTCTTGTTACAAATTTGGCTGTATATTCAACAATAACCATTATTTTTTCATATCGATTTCTGTTCCACACTGCTGAATAATAAAATCGTGAAGAAATGGGTGTGGCGTTAATAAAATACAATCTATAAAAAAAACAATCATTTTTTACGAAATTTTTTTTTGGTTTTGGAACCCTTGCATAAAAATGGTTAAAATAATAATAAAATAATAATAATTAACTATCTGGTATATCGAATCCTTAACGTAAGACTACTATTTACATCACATCCTGTATATGTAACCCAATATATACGTATATATGTATACACACACGGACCTATAAAATTTTGCGTAATGTCGTTTGATATGTTTTTGCGGTACGACACCTTGGTCGCAACATATCGGTGCACATAATTCATAATTCTTAACTTTTTCGAGGGATGCGTTCATCCCTGATACTTGTGCGAAAATTGGATTAAAATAGTGAGGGTATATAAGTGACGAATATTGAATCAAAAAGTATTAGACGTATATCCACGAACGAATTCTGTAGATCGCATTTTTGTAAATCCGTAATCGAATTGTTTGTTTTTTTTTTTTTTGAAACGTTTATCGTGGTGACAAAGCGTAACAGTCGAGAAACCACTGAGCGTTTCAACGGACTGTACCGCGATGATAAAAAATAAAGGAGCTCTTACAGTCGTGTATTTCTGATAATGATTTTTAGGCTCTGTTGATTGGAAAGATGCTATCAAAATATATATTCACCTTCGTATTATTTTCGACGCAGGTACGTCGTTTGATGATCGTTAACGAAACCAATGGGTGGATAATGGTAGAAAAACGAGATGACGGACGATGCGATTCGATTCTCGTATCAATGCAACGTGTGCCACATAGCAATCGCTTTTCTCGGCGAGTGGGTCATGTGGAGCCAATGTTCTCGGCTCTGATTCGAAACACCGGATTCGGCTTCCTGTGTACCCCCGGTTGCAGGGCCAACGATACACGAGCCAAGAATCGCATTTCCGCCGATCAACTCGCTGCTCGAATCCAAAACGCAGACCTGGATAAAAAATCATCACTTCATCATCATCTTCAAGTTCCGGATTAATCCAACGCGGGAAATATAGCAAATTTAATCACGAGATATTTGCTTCGATTTTGGGTATAAAATAAGATAATGCTATTTCAAACGAAGTTTCGTCGATTTGATGTGAGAATATTTAGAGATAAAGAGATAAAATGAGAAAATACTCTAAAGAGCCGCAACGGAATTTGCAGAAACTAATTTCTACACACAACGTGCAAGATTTTCTCGAAATCGTAAACAAATATTCACAACTTGTAATTCTCACGAATTTCCTGAAATATGTGATGGAATCAAACGATTGAATTTCGAAAGTCTGGATCCCTTCGAGTCGTGAAATTAGCCAAACTTTTTATTTGACATTATTTCCATCATGGGTCTGTAATATGATTTTTGAAACGTACCTCAATGGCTGAAGCGGCGAGTAATCCGGCCGATACGTTGAACGACATTGCTTCGTTCCAAACTGGACATCTCGTGGCTTTTCGGACAGCCGTTTTTTTCTTCTTCACTCTTTTGTCGCCCGTTAGGAGGCTAACTTTGACAAACGGATCCAGAATATCTTTGTCCGGCTGTCAAATACGTATTTTCATTAATGACTGTTTTCATTCGTTTATCAATGATTGTCACATTGGCGTAGTTTGAAGAAAACACGGCTGGGTGTAGTTTATCAAGATACCTGAGATGGAAATAAATTTCTTGCTTTGAGAATGAGAACCGTGAGTCTCTCGGCACTGGGCAGATACGAGAGCGACAGAAGCACTTGCTGTATCTCCTCCGGTGGCTTTTTTTCCCGAGCGATTTCGCCCCAAACTTCGATCGAAGCTGTCGATGAAACAAACTCGAGTTCTCCCATAGCGACTCTCACAGAACCCACGATGTCGTTCCTTGAAAATCGGTCATAATCGAATACCTGCAATTTTGAAGAAAGGAGAAAATAGTACGTAATTTGTCAATGTCCTTTTCATTTTTCGATTTGATAAAATGATACGCATTTTGGACTCTTATCGAAATGATACAAAGACTTTTTTCCCTGTGATAGTTTTCCATTGGAGTTTTCAATTTTTGTTTTTTTAATTTCGACTTTATTAAAACTCGGACTTCATTTAAGCGGGCTTCGTTAGAACTGGGAAACAACTCGATAAATATTGGTATTCAATTAAAATGGGACTCCCTCAATGTTTGGACTTTATTTAATAGGAATTAGTTCGAACTTGCATCTCATTTCATTGGATTTCATTAAAAGTTAGGCTTAATTTAATAAAAATTGGAGTCCGATTAAAACGGGAAGTCATTTAACGGGCTTTATAAAATCTTGGTTGTCATTTCATTGGATTTCATTAAACCTTTAACTTCATAAAATTAAACTGGGATTCAATTCAATTGAAACCCATTGAAACTTGAAATAAACTTAACAAAGCAATGAAATTTTTTATCTTTTCCATTTTGTCTTTACGATAAACAAATGGAAAGATGGATCGATAAAAAATTTCTTTTTTTAATCAATTTTTTCCGATATTTTTCAGTATTGAAGAAAAATTGCATAATTGCCTGGAGAACGAGAGTCATTTCTTGAAGTTGCTCGTGGCTGACAGGAAACTTGAAGTGCTGATCGAAAAACGGATTCGGATTGTTTCGATGTATCGGAGTTTGCCTTTTTCGAGTATCGACTTCGGGACTAAGGGTCAGCTTCACGTAAGGATCGTTGAAGCCACCCTGGTCACTTCCGGCGAGATCGTGAGCCTCGATCAAGTGGACGCGCAGGTCCGATCTATCGAAGTCATATTTCAAACGAAGATGGAGACGACCCATGCTCTTTCCGGCTGTGTTGGTCTGAGCACCCAAGAAGAGGGGTCCGTCTTGACGCTGATACAAGTCGGGTTGCAAAGCACCGAGCGGCGAGGCCGGTGGTGCTGGTCCTGCACCTTCACTGGGGTGCGGTTAAAAGTGTCGAACGATCAATATTCAGATGGGCAAAAATATCGAATTTGAAAAATGGCGGAAATTTAAATATAGGTAGATAGAGATTATTAGAGAGAATAGAGATATTTTTTCGAATTTATTATCAGCTCGATTTTTTTATCAGTCGAAAGATAAAATTTCGAATAAAATTTTCGAAAATTACGAATAAATTTCGAAAATTTCGAATTTAAATGTTCGTTGTGTTGAGAATTCAGAATTCTGTCGTTTCGCCATTCTAGTCGTTTTATATTTTGTCGTTTCGACATTTTGACCCCCACCCCTTCACTGCTTTGGAATATTCAATGCCAACCATCAATCGAAAAAAAACAGATTTTCATGAAGAATTTCTGCAAAGATCAACAACTGGGCAAAACAATATTGATGTTCACCTATATTCGCCCTTGAACGAAACTTTCGTGCTTTTACAAAACCACGTTTGAAAGAATTTGAGATTACTTCGTATTATCGATCTGAGTCTTTGATTATTTTTTTTAATTTATTGGAAAACTATCGAAAATGTGAAAAATCGTAGTAGCCTAACCTCTCAATAATTTTTAATAATATCTCAACCGTTTTTAATAATAGCTCATCATAAAACTCTGAGAATCCAAAAGTCGCGTTAAAAATTGCGTTCAAACTATACCTATCTCAGCATCTAAGGATAAACTTCTCTTTCATCGTATATTGTCAGCTTTACCATACGAATTATGACGAGGCCAAAATACGCAAATAATTACGTTAATTATACAGTTTTGCGATTTTTCCTAAAAATCGTGTCCGATTGTTTTTTTCCGACATTTATTGCTTTCTTGTGATGTATATAATAATTTTACGTTAAGTGGAAACGGTTTTTTATGTTCCAGATCTTTTTACGAAAAAATATAAATTTGAAGAAATTTTACAAATTTGCGGTTTTTAAGGCAAATTTGTACAATTTTACCCTTTTTTAAGCAATTATTCGTTACATTGGTACATCATTGGTTATATTTAACAAGTTCGATGATAATAATAATTTTTAATAATGAATAATAATTTATTTTTTTATAATTTCAAATTATTAAAATTTAACAATTTTTATAATTTTAAGTTATTAAAATTTAATAATTTCTATAATTTTAAATTATTAAAATTAAAAATATTAATTTTTTTATAATTGTAAATAATGAAGAATAATTAAAAAAAATGAATCAAGATTTAATAAAAAAAAATCATTAAAAACCTCGACCATGAAAAACCGTCTTCCCGCAACATAACATCATTACTTACACTACAAAAAAGCGATAAAACAATCTGTAGCTTTTTTTAACTTGAAAAACAATTCGTCAATTATTCAATTATCATGTTGTTTTAGAATTAATCGAAAAAAGTGTATTTAAGGGACATATTTGGAAAAAGTCACTAAAGTATATAATTACCAGAATTACTATTGTACCAAAAAAAAAAACAGTTTTTTACGCTAAAGGCAACGAACGATATTTCTTGTTTCTGCTGTATTGCGAATGGTACAAGCGATTCACCGAGAGCTCAAGCATTCGAAAACTATTTTCTAACGAAAAATATTGGCGCTGCTATATTCTTCAGAACGTAATATTACAAATTTTCAATGTAAAATTGATCCAACAGGGAAAATACACGAACCATAATTTTGCTTCGGTCTAAGAATACGAGGATTATCTACGATCGACTCTTCTATCTGTAATAAAGATTCTTAAACTATTCAACATTATTTCAAAAAGTCCAAATACTTTTCAAACATTCAATTGAACTTTTCATAACAAGAATAATTGATATACTTACTGTCCCCATCGAATAGTAACGAATGTTTAAATCCAATAGTCAATATTCGAGTTCAATAAAAATCATCGAGGGCAACTCGGGTCAAGACGAATACGTGAGCTAATAAGATGAAACAAAAGTTTAACTAATTTCCATCCTGTGTGTGTAAGCATTGTGTTTTAGTTGAAGTTTTATTGGATTGTAAAGAAAGTTGTAAAAATTATATCAATTTTTGTTCTGAAACATGTCATTTTTTGGTGAAGTATCGTTTCAGCTCATTGATATCAGTAACCAAATATCAATTTGCCAAATTATCGTTCGAGTGGATCAAAATCAAGCAAATATGAATTTGTTAAAGAATCGTTTCACTTCATCAATATCATAAATTCAGGTAATTCAAATTGCTGATATAGATGAATGATAGATAATTAACGATAATGAAAAACTGTTTTTCCGAATTTTTCGAGGTTATTGCAACATATATTTTTGAACAGTTAACTCGCCATCCACAGTTATATAAGGCTGTGGATGGCGAAATAATTATTTTTGTACCATCATGTCCCCATAATTCCGCATTACCCCACGTATGGGGTAAAGCAAAAAAAAAATGAAGGTTCAATAAATAATCGTATATTTCTTTACATAAAAAATAGAAAAACTAATATCATGAATCTTCTTCATTAATAAAAGTCTAATTGATAGAAATATATGACATCTAGAAAAACTGATGTATTGTTATCGACAGATTGGTGAATGTCGATTGGTTTGAAATAATCGACTTTGTCTGATTAATAATAGATTATCTTTTTTCCAACGTGTTTTTAACATTCTTGGTTTGCCCGAGTTCCCCTATACACGAATTAATAATAACATATATTAATTATTAATCGTAACATATATAATAATAATAATAATAATTTATATAATTATATATTGCAAAAATTATATAATAATTAATTAAACAACAATTATATAATTGTAATTATAAATAATTCTTATATATTATAATTATACAAAAATAATTATAACTTATATTAATATAAGTCACAAATAATAACGATAATTAAAAAACACGGTTTTTATAAACGAATTAATATATATTTATTATTAATCATAACATATATAATTATTATTATTATTGCTATAATTATATAGTGGAACAATTGAATAAAATTTTATTTAATTTAAAAAATTCAATAAATTAAATAGAATTTAATTTAATTTAAAAAATTTAATAAATTTAATAGAATTTAATTTAATTAAAAAAACAGGGTTTCGTCACCAATTGACCAACCTCGCAAGAGAGCTCGTTGGAGGAGGAATGAGAAGAGGAGACAAGCACCGTGCAACCGATCTTGACGGGCCGATCGACGAAGAGCCGCAGGAGCTCGGGCCTCCGGTTGTCAACGAGGACAGCGAACTTTGGGACGGCGAGGCGCAGCCACTTCCGCTTCCGGCGAAACCTGCAGGACTCGCGCATCTCGCGTCCAACGAAACTGCACGTGCGGGTGATGGGGACCTTTCGGAACCAGCGGAAATACTTATTCTTTACAAACCGGAAATAACTTTGTCGTTAAAAAAATGAAAATACGAAATCGTATTAACAATACGTATTAACAGTACGAGGAAAAATGACTCGTATCGATCGAGTGACCAGTTGATTCGAAGAATCGAAAACCGGAAGTGAGAGGTTTTTATCAACGAGGACCGGAAGTGGAAGTATCGAAATACGAATGCCGGAATTGAGGGGAGATGAAAAACTATAACCGGATGTGACAGGGTGAATGACGAAAACCGGAAGTGGTACGTCGAAAAACTATAACTGGAAATGGAAGGGTTGTATGACCAAGAACCGGAAGAGGGAAAATCGAATGACGTAGGCACGAAGTAGAGGAGGGGACAAATACCGGAAGTAGGAGTCGATAAACGATAACCGGATTTGGGGAATTTGAATGATGAAAATAAAAAAATTGCACGCTGAAAAACAACAACCGGAACTGAGAGGCGTCAAAGATCGAAATTCGGAAGTTGCGGAAGGCGAAAGAAAAAAAAAACAAAAAAGGGAACACCGGAAGCGAGAAATGTTGAAGTTTGCAAAAGAGACAATGGAATTATATTTGTTCAACATTGCTCGAGCTTTTGGTGCTTTTGAGTAGGATTTTCAAAAATTATTTTATTTTGTCTTTTTTGCTAGACTCTTGAATTAGAAGAGAAATTTGACAAATTTGGCGAATGTTGGATAGTATAGAATATTCGAATTGAGGAAAAATGAAGGATTTTTTTAATCAATTTTTAAAATGTTTTTTTTTTCATATTGTTATTTCGTTAATCATTTTTACAATAATTTACTTGTATGTAAACAAACCCAAAGGAAAATTTTATTTATTGTAATTACGTAAGATTGTTGATTCCATTGTAAGGGGTATATCCAATAATAGCTTGCTGATATACATGACGAAAAAATATGTAGAACTAAGGTCGAACGGTCATACGTGGGAAGAAAAATTGCTCCCTTAATAAAGCTTCGTGCTCGTGAATCGCAAATTTTCAAACAGTGATAAAAATATATGCGACAAAATAGGGAAAAAAAACACGTGTCGATGACAAAGTGATGAGGCATTTCTAGATTAAAGGTCGATGGTATGAAAAAAAATGCCTGGCTTTTTAGCATTTTCTTTGCTTCGTTTTTTTTTACTTCGTATAACTCCAAGCATATTTAAATGTCACGTACATGTAGACAAATTAATTGCTCTGTATTTCACGGAATTTCGAATTTTTATTTTCACAATATTAGTAACTTAACTTCTAGTAAATTACCATTTTTATCATTATTTAAAATTCATTTTCATCGCATTTCTTTCAAAAAATTATTATACTTGGAAAGTTACAGAGAAAATTTATCATATTTATAAATAAAAATTTTCACGCCGACTGTTTCCAGCTGCACAACAAAAAGTACTAATAGACGCGATTTAGAATATTCTTACTCGTTTCTACTTTTGAAGAAACGTATTCGAATTTTTCTTGAAATCTCTTTGACCGGTAATTTTTCACTAGCGATTTCGTTGATGGAAAAGATCGTTAAGAAAAATTTGTTTAATCGTTTCAAATGTTTATTTAAATGATGATTGAATAGTAAAAAAAATGGTAAACGAGTAAAATATTTAATTGAATTAATTAAAGCTTTTTAACACTTTAAAATTTTTACATTGTTAACGTATAATTTAATTGATTATCATTTTTCAACATTAATCGATATTTTAACATTAAATCAAATATCTATTTAAATTTAAGTAAATTAATTACAATTTGCTCAAAATGCATTAAAAAAATATTCGTACTTTTCGATTTGACTTTCGAGGCAAAAATATTAGATTTTCTTCAGTGGAATCGAAAAGTCCGAATATTTCTTGGCGATTGTTTTTATTGGCAATTTTGTTTGTTGTTGCTGGAAAAGTCAACGTGAAAAAATTGAACGATTAAATTAAACTTTAAAAAATTTTTTTAAACTTTTAAACAAAATTTTAAAACTTAAAAAAAATAAAAAAATAATATTTTTAACTTAAAAAAATTTTTTTTTAAATTTTTTAACGTTAAAAAAATTTAAAAAAATTGTTAACGTTAAAAAAATTAAAAAAAAAATTTTTTAACGTTAAAAAATTTTTTTTTATTTGAATTAACGTGAATGAAACCTGGAACTTCTGGAAGGTGGATAAGAAGAAGCTGTCGGAAAAGAATCCGGCTGACGATGACGACCGTCAGGTCCGAAAGCTCTGATCCGTGGTGAACAAGAACCGCGATGAATCGACGCTGCTCCGTAAACGGATTCACCAGCTCCCGTAGAACCTTGGGAGCTGATCGAAGCATTTCTCATGAGGGAACGACATCCAGGACCGGACTGAGTATTTCCAGTGGTCGTCGTCATTCGCGATTGGGCTAAGGTCGGTCCGGTCGCGTAATCGGCGTCTTTTATCAGTCGCAGAAAAAGAAATAATATTTTCAAGATTATTGATCTTTTTTTCGTAACGTTTCAAGCTAACGGAAAATATTTTTTTTTTTTTTTTTTTATCGGTATAATTTTAATAAAATGATATTCTTCTTTAAGAACTGGATTTAATCATCGAATAATTTTACGTGAAATTATAACTTAAAAAAAAAATTGCTTATTTTGGATAAATAAAGAAATTATATTTAATAAATTATCTGACACTTTTATATAATGTTACAGATGTTTATGGTTTTGTTATTATTTAATTTATTCGTGCAATTACTATTTCGTTAATTATTTTTTCTATGCATGATGAATAAATCAATAATATTTACACATATATTTTATAATCAATAAGTACATATTTTGATACCAGATTATATATATTTTTTAAATAAAGACGTTTAAAATTCCTTGATTTGGGTAATTACAAAAATTAAGGAATTTTCTTTAAATTTTCTTTTTTTAGGTTATGTTTTTAGGATATTAATTGATATTGTAAATACGTGAGAAAAATACAGTAACGCTCGAGTAATTTCAGCATCCTAAATCGGAAAAGAAGATTGAGAAATTAATCATTCTTAATTTTTGTCGCAATCCAACGATGTAAATTCCAGTCATTTAAAAATCATAAATACTAATAATAAATAAAACAATAGAGAATAAAAAATTATATTAAATAAGATGAATTAATAAATGATAATTAAATAATAAAATACATTAAAACAAATAATCAAATACTTCTAAATAAAAAAATCTTGACAAAAGTCACATAAAGTCGAACAAAAATATTACTAAGAGTAGTTTTGAGATTCTCCGAAAGATTTCTATGCAACCGGAAATCGTAAAGTGCATAAAAAACGAAAAATTAACAAAATTTCGAAAGAATAAGACGAAGCTCAAAATGTAAAAGCTTGAGTGAATAAATTATTAAAAAATAAGCCGATTGCAATATTTTTTACAAAATCATAACTTACGAGGCTGAAAATACAAGGGCATGTGTTTGATATCTAAGTAAAAGGGTTTGAGAAAGAGCTAGGTAACGAAGTTGGGTGATATTTGTGCATGCTTGAGTACTTTTTTTTGCATACCAGCTGATTCGTTCATCATCATCGTATCCATCGCTGATGAGGGCTGAACAGCGTGATGTTGTTCCTTGGTGAGTGCATTGAATTCCTGAAAAGTTTATCAAACGTGGTTCTCTTTTTTCATAGGAAAATAAAAACTTTTATTTTTTTTTAACTTTGAAATTTGAACTTTAAAAACTTTTTAATTTTGAAACTTTAACCCAAACAAACCCAACTTATTGTGTATCAAACCCATAAATTTACGATTGAGGGAAATATTTTTGTTTTTATTAAAAAACGATTACGAGTTTAAGAGTTTTTAATTATTCGCGACTATAAATTGTAAATTTAAAAATAGTTGCCTGAAAATATTTAATAAAATTTACATTTTCATAAGAATTGGATTTTTCTAGAAAAAAAAATATATATTTAACGATTCTTACGGATGATGTCAATATTGACTAGGTTTTCGATAAATTATTTTTATTTCTAGAGTACGTCTGAACAAAAGAATTAGAAAATCTTTTTGGTGATTAACGACCATCACGTAAACTTTTTTTGAAAATTGTTATTGATCCATCGATCCACACTGTGCAAACGAATTTTGTAGAATAATGGAAGTAAGAAACGAACTGGAATTTTCATTGGATTCTAATAAAGTTAATTTCAATACCACAACACAACATTGGATCGATTGGTAACTGTTTTCAAAAGTAATTCTGTCTCTTCCCAATATTGCAATTACGCTTCAACTATCGAGCTACGGAATTCTCTTGAATAAACGCTGCGACGGATACTTGACCCGTCTTCTGTTAATAAGTCAGAAGCACTGTCCATCAAGTCCTCCCGTGCACCAATTACCGAGTTTCTGTCTCCACCCCTCTAGCTTCCCATCAATTCTCCATGACTTTCGATCTCTCTTCGATACTCAGTAATTATAGTATTCTCTACGGTTATTTAATTTATTACATAAATTGGAATTTTTTATTTAAATTTGAATCAGAATTTTTTATTTAAATTTAAATTGGAATTTTTTGTTTAAAATTGATTAAATGATTTGATTAAATAAACGAGATCTTAATAAATGAACAAATGAAAAATCAAACATTCATATGCGGTTAGATAAAATTATATTCGCTTTTATAAAATAGAACAATTTAAATAAATAAATGAAGGCTCAATTACCAAAGACTTAGTAATTACAAAGGAAATTAATTATTGTTTGTTAATTACATTTATTAATTACAAAGTAAAGTAATTTAATTTACTTTACTTATTATTCTTTACTTTTTTATTAATTATAATGGAAAATAATAATTTTCTGAGAATTGGCCTACTCTAAATAAATAAGTGAAGACTTAATTACAAAGTGAAGTAATTTATTTAACTCTACTTATTATTGCTTACTTTTTTTATTAATTACTAAATAAAGTAATTAATTTTTACCCGAGATTCACTATGTCAACTTGCGAAAGTCATAATTTTCGACATTGACAAAAGTGAGTAAATGAAAAAATAAGAAATAAATTCGTTGCGTTTTAATGATGGACACAGGAACGTCATTGATTGTACCTGTTCGGAATTGCTCGTGCTGTCTGTACTGTCGGTAGTGGTTGTTGAGGACAAGGGCGATCTTGAGGTCCTCTGGGCCCAACGTCCCTTTATTATGGCAACCCCCGTGACCATACCGATTTTACCGGTTGTACCGCTCGTCGCACCCGAGCCAGCTTTGTCAGCTGACCCGGTGCCTCCTCTACATGCTAGCTCCAAAACATCGCCAAACACCTCGGACAACTTGTCCGGCACTTTTACGAGCGCCTCCAAGTCCACGCCGTTTCTGAAGGAGCGCGATTTAAGCAGTGGCTAGTTTGTTTGGGTTTGTTTGGGTTAACTATTCTCCGTCGATTTCTTCGTCTGCGTCCCACCTTTTGTAGCCGATATCAATACGGAGGGATGAATCCTACCTTCTTAATGAAAATCCGTCATTCTCAATGAGGTAGGATCCATCCAACTTCCGGAAAAGCCACAAAACTGATATTGCAATTTTCGTAACGAAAAATAAATTTAACGGGTCTGAGTTGGAAGCTACGAAGAAACAATTGTTTTTATCGGGTTGGATCACAGCTTGGATTTAAAAAACAGGTTTTCGAGAATTCCAAAAATTGCGATTCAACCATTTTTTGAAAAAAATCAAACTTAACCTTTTTTTGTATTTAAAAAATCACGCTCTTATCGCATCATTTTTGAAAATCCGGTTTTTTAAAAGTCGTTTCTCAAAACAGGTTTTCGAGAATTCCAAAAATTGCGATCCACCCATTTTTTGAAAAAATAAAAGTCAACCTTTTCGCGTATTTAAAAAATCAGGCTCTTTTCCCATCTCTTTTGAAAATTCTGTTTTTTTTGTTTAAAGTCATTTCTCAAAATCTATGTCACTTTCTATCGTATAATTACATACTTATATTATTACTATTTTTTACGTGCTTATTTACTTATCAACGAAAAATTGATTCTTTCCAAATATCCAACGAAATTAGGCTTTCCAACCAAAAAAGTAGTTTTTTTATACGTAAATTTACTTCAATTATATTTTCATTATAAACTCTGCCAATAAACTTCCCAATGGTCAACAGGCACATAATGACAGACTAGTCAATAAATCGTCCAGTGACACGGGCAATAACCCAAACAAACCCAAACCACAATCAATTTTTCAATCTTCCTTCTCATTTGCCATACCACCTAATTATCCCAACCAGCTATTCCACTTGATCCACTAATAGAAGACCGAACTTTCTGACACTCGAAAAATCGATGAAAAACAAACGAAAATCAAGGTCAAAGATCTTAAACCATTGTTGTTGAAACACGCCTGTTATCCACACTCCCTTGAGTTTCCTCGAACTATACTCAATTTTGCGACGTTTTCCGGTGTCTTGACTGACTTTTATGGTATCACGAGTAAGAAAAAGGCTAAGAGAGACTGATATTGCGAACGAGTGCGCGCTACGGCAACAGGTTACTCGTTTCTCAAGCCCTTCACGAAAATGTCCGGTTGAAAGGGTTCAACCGGAACAAATAATACCTACGTAAATATATCGTCGTTCTTGGAGGGCGAAATCACTCAATGATAAAGATAACCTTAAAATTAGGTCCACTATCGCAGCTTTATTTTCCAACACCCGCTGATGGGTGACCGTCGTTTTTTTTTTTTCCCACAACGGAGCTTCAAAACGTGGATTAAGGGGGTTCTCGTTTAAATTGGATCGAAAAGTTTGGCTCTGTAGTAACAATCCAATAATCGCTACTAATTGGCTAGAAATCGATACGAAAGAAAAAAAAAAACGGGAATTTAACTCGTTTTCGATCCGCCCACGCGTTGTACGAAGAACACGCACGAAACTGGACTAAAGGGAGAGAGAGCTCGCCAAGATGTTGCTATCGGTCTACTCCTCTTTGCGATACGGGCCACCGGGCTGTATCGATCCCAATTCCGGATTCGCAGTTTCCCGGCTGTTGGAGGGAGCGCCGCCACCGCCGCAACCCCCTTAACCCTCGCCCTGGAAACCTTTTCACCTCCCGTCCCCAACTTTCGTCTGTACTCCGAGTTCTTGGACGTACGCAACGCGATAAACCGCGCAAACTCACCTTATTCGCCGTACACAAATTGAATGACTTTTCGGTACATTGAAAAGCTTATGTTACTTATCATTGGCGAGTTGCTTTTTGAAAATATACGAAAACTCGGATTCTCTCGGAGAGCAGGATCGAGGGATCACCGTTCTTGCTTTTTTTTTTCGGGGTTGGCGAGGGAACGGTTCGTCAAATTTTATGGGGAATTCCTAGATCTTATCTTTTTTTTATGGGATTTCAACGGCCAAGCCTTGGTCAGGTTTATAGACCTTGCCATTCGACCTGGCATTGATGAATGCCGCTTGAAAAATATTGAATTGAAATAATAATTGGAATAATAATAATAAATAATAATAATAACTGGAATAATAATAATAATAATAATAATAACTGGAATAATAATAATAATAGCTGGAATAATAATAATAAATAATAATAATTTCCTGAATAACATTCAACACGAAAATGTCTTTTGGTGACCTTGGACAGATATATTCGTTGAGAAGTCTGAAAATGCAATTATCATTTTGTGGTCCATATGGGCAGTCCATTTTACAATCAAATTGAATTCTTTATTGGTTCTTGATTAATGCCAGATAAAAATTCTCTTCATTTTTAAATGGAAATTATTTAAAACGTGATATAGCAAAGTGCAGCAGAATAAATTATGAACAATTATAACCTTTTGTTTTCAGGGAATTGCAATCATTTATTGAAATTTTATTTCGAACGAATTGATTGAATTGATTTGAATCGAGTTTTAATTGATTTCATCGATTCAAACGATTTAAAACGAATTTCGTCAAAATTTGTTAAGTTAAGTAATGTTAAGGTTGTTGAAATATATAATCGAATACGTATACAAATTTGTATTAATATTGCATGAAATTAATTGAATAAAACTGTTCGTTAAAAATTTCATAAAAATTGAATTTAAATAAAAATATGTAATAAATATAAAATTGTAGTAAAAATTGCATAGAATTAATTAACTTTGAAGACGAATTGATCTAAGGGAGTTACGATTATTTCGGAAAATAATATTTCTAAGCCTATAGAGCTTTAAAAAAAAATTAAAAAATGTCTCAATGAAATTCTTTTTGTTCTTTGAACAATATAGAATTCTTAGATAAAAAAAACTTCGTATATTTAATTGCGATATAAAAAGACGTCGTTGAAAACTAACCGATGCAGACCGATGATGATGAATGGCGTAACGACTGGCGCTCCGTTGCGATTTATTTCTCCATCGATCGAGTAAAAGTACGACAACGTTGGAGGGCGAATTGGAACGGCTGGTGGATTGATCGGGGCTGCTCGAATGGCAATCATCGATGTCATCGTCGTCGCTCGACCGGACTCGACGATCCTCCCGAAGAGTAGCCTCCACATCCTGCCAAATTGACATCGTCCTGGATGTCATCGACCATGAAGAGCAACGTCGAGGCTCGACGAAAAGTTGGTGCTCGTTGAATCCAGGCTTTCCATATTTTTCACGTTGTTTGAGAGTGTAATAATAAACGACTAAGATTGTGGCGATTACAAACGCTCCCAGTCCCGCGCCAACCGCGGCGCCGAGAGTAGTTCCGGATGATGCCATAGTAAGTCGTTCCAGAGAGTGTCTTCAATCGTCAAACCTAAAGAAATGCATATTTACGCAAAATAATACAATTTATTTTTTCCGTCCACTTCGAAATTTGAAAACCACTTTTCTCTCAAACGGCTGAACCAATCGGTATGAAATTTGTTGTGTGCATTCAAGACGATGGTACCGAGGGCCTCCTGCTCGCCATTTTGGATGAAAATGTTTCATTCTTGAGAAATCGCGGTTTGAAACGTTTCGACTATCTCTCTTGCACTCGTGTGTCACATGGCAGGGTTCTCCATGCCCTTAAATTAGAATTTTTATAAGGAGACTTCCGTCTATCAATATCACATAGCCTGGTCAAATTTCGTTCAATTCTGAACACTCGTTTCGATGTCCCCTCTTAACGTCGTAGAGAAGCCTTTTTTTTCTTCAATACACGAATTCACATTGCTTGTAATAAAAAAGTCTAAAAAAAACGATTTTAGCACTTAATTTGGAATTATGTTAATTTTCATTAAAACAAGAATCCTCGTACGAATCGACAATATTTCATCGTGGTTAATGAAGTGTTTGGTTTTATCCTGTCCGGCAATTTTTGACAGAACTAGGATTTTCCACAGTCAGTCTCCACTTTTTCAAACATCACTTTTTCGGTGCTAAAAAATATTGTCTACAAATAAAAAAAAAAATTATTTAAAAATACATTTTTAAATGCAACTTGAGTTTATTTTAATCAATTTCAAAAATCGGGTTGATTTTCGAATTTTGTTTTTGAAAAATGATAAAAATGAGCAATTTTTCAAGCCAGTCACCCTGAAATCTTTCCTTGACGGAATAGTTCGAATTTATCGAGAAAAGAGTATACATCTGTCCAGCGTCAATGTCCACCTTGTTAACTTATTCGATACGGTTTTTCGATCGGGAAATAAAGTGTCTCGGTGTCTCGTTGTTGCTGCTACGATTGATAAGCGCCCGATGAACATACGGTCACTCCGGAAATCGATATTTCCAATTTGGTCTCCGGACACCGCTGCATTTATCGCACGTGGTGTGGACACTTGTGAGTTAGTCGTGAGCGATCCTGATAAAAGCCTTTCTATTGTATAACCCTATTGTCGGAGTCTATAAAATGTGACTAGTTTTCGTGTATATAAGTATAGATCGCGATACAGTTATACGCGCTTTATACGGTAATTCTATCAATAAACGATCTTCCGGTCGTAATTTTATTGGAAATTTCATTGATTTTTGCGATCATGAACAATTATGTATTGTTTGATTTTCTCTCTCACGAATTATCACGAATACCTCGAAAATCCAGATTTTTAAACCCTCTTTAAAATATTCCGCATGCCACGTTCATAGAATTGTAACATCATCGGACGAAAATTTATTTATGATTTTTTAAAATAAAAATTGTATTAAAGTTTATATAATTTATAAAGATATTTAACGGAACGGGATGAATAAAGTCTTATTAGATTTTTTATAATAGAAAGTCCGGAAAAACGATCAGAATCATAATTCAGTCGAAATTTTGAAAAACTTGAAAATTGCAAACAATATGTAAGATGCGAAAAATTCGAAAATTAAAAAAATCTAAAAATACCTACCGAAATATAAAAAATTGCGAACATCTAAGATTTGTGAAAAATCGAAAAGTTACGGAAAATCTGAAAATTGAAAAAATCTAATAATTGTGAAAAATCTAAAAACGCAAAAATATCTAAAATTTCAAACATCTGAAATCCGTGAAAAATCGGACAATTACAAAAAATCTAAAAGTCTAACGGAAAATCTGAAAAATACGAAAAAATTTGAAAATCACGCAAAAACTGAAAATTACGATAAACGAAAATCGCAAAAAATCGAAAAATCACGAAAAATCTCAAAAACTCCGAAAACAGAGTTGAAAATGGAATCCCTAAAAACTGCTAAAACAAATCTGGAAATATAAAAAAATCTAAAACTTCCAAAAAGTTGAAAACCATGAAAAATCTTAATTCGCATAAAGAATAAATTAGCAAAAAATGTGAAAACGTGAAAGATCTTCTTCGAAGAATAAAATAGCGAAAAAACTAAAAAAAGAAATACAGATAAAAGCGTTCATTTTTGGGTAGTGCAGTAACAGCCCATTGAATAGAACGATTTAAGCGTGTCCGTAATGGGTATCAGTCGGGAACTACCATATGTGATGAATCGCAAACCCGATTAAGCCATCTGCGTAAGCAGTGGATATGATTGGTAACGGATCAGCGTTGGATACGAAGATACTAGGCATCCGAGTGAGGCAAAATACAGATCGAATATATCCGTTAATTGGCATCTAACAGCCACACACAAATAAACCTGTATAGATAGATCTGCATATAAACCTGAAGCGTTTCCTCGTGATATCCTCAATCGCTAGACTCTCCCTTTGGATTTCACCACCGAAGAGTGATTTTTCCCCAGTTTTTTTTTCACACACCAAAAAATCTCGCGTTTATAAAAAAAAAAATAGTAAAAATAAATCAAAAATAAAAATTAAAAAACCGCACTTCTAAGAGGAATGATAAAACGGTATGTTTCGCGTGTAAGAAGCGAGCGTTGGGTGGATAATTTTTTAACAATTACGAGAAATATAAATTAATGAATAAAAAAAAAATCATCGATAATTAACGAAGTTACGACGCGTCCTTGTGTTATCGTGTGTCCATCTGCACCCGTACACGGCTCAAGACTGACCATCTGTTGATCGTAGGAAGAAGGGTAGGAGCGTCGATGTAAGTGTTGCCGGGGTTGCGATGAACGATGTATCGAAAGTCACGACGCGTTATCGTCGTAGCGTAGGAAGAATTCGCGCTTGCGCCAATCCGCTTGGACACGAAATTCAATTCCCAATATTAAAGGGGGAATCAATTTCATCAAGTTATTTATCGTAGAACGGACTAATTTGGAGGAATCCATTTTAGAATTAATTATGTACCGTGCAGATTTATTATAATAATTTATTTATATTATTTGTTACATTATTTGTTATATTGTTTATTATATTATTATATTAGTTATATTATTATCATTTATTTATTATATTTGTTATATTTATTATATTTGTAATTAGCATTTATTCGTTTATTATTTTCGTGCAGATTATGCATTTTATTTATTATTATTTAGTTATTGTACGAAGAATGCATTTTGTTCATTATTACTTAGTGAATCTTTGTTATAATTATATGTAGTGATTTATCAGCATTATACATGTTGTTATCAAAATTTACGTTAAAAATTGAAGATTATATATTTTTTTTAATTTTTATTTGTACGAAGTTACAACGGGCATGGCCTTATTAGGAACAGTGGTCTAAATAAGGCCCAGAAGACGCTTTTTAAAAAAAAAAGCTTATAGTTAATAGTGAACATTGTTTTCCGAATCAAAATTATTATGAATACGTTTATTATTGAATCAATGATTCAATGAACATTTTTGTTTTATTTCAACATTCATAGCTTTTTTTGTACTTAAAAATAAATAAGGTGGGCCTTACAATGGGTCAGGTATTTTACGAAGGATGCTTTTTATTTATTATTATTTTGATATTGTACCGGGATACATTTAAACATTTTCTCCGATCGTTTATTTTTAAAACATAAATTTTCATGCCTGATTCAATTTACTCCAATATCATTTTTTTAAATAAAAAAATATTAATATCAGGTTGAAAGCGAAGTAAGTGATTGGATGTAATTATCTTAAAGTTGAAGTATCTAGCAATCTTGGTAAGATTACATTTGAATATTATTTTACATAACGTTGGTATCACATGTTATTTTCACATTTAAAAAAAACTTCTTTTACAGCCCTATGTACCTAGAGATTAACTTTTTCCATTTTGTATCTTTTCGCGCAAAATTTGGTTCGCTAATTCCCAAAATATCAATATGACCAATAGAAATAAATACGTAATGAAGTATTTTATGTAATCATGCCGGAAAAAGCTCGAACTTAAAGCCTTATCATTATCAACAATAATACTAGAAAATACAATATTTTATTTCAACATTCTAGAAAAAGCTGAAAATTGAGGTCTAATGATTATTAAAATATGAATATATATTATTAATTTATTATATAAACTAATATGTAAAAATATTTATAAAATGATATATCATTACATATAAAATATATTTTACATTAATACTACAAAATAAAAATATATATAAATAATAAAAATTAAAAATAAATTATATTATATTATCAAGCCGGAAAAGGCGCGAAGCCGATGAAAGTAAAGACCCTGAAAAAGATATACTTTCGAGTTCTACCGATTGAACGTTGAAATAACGTCTATAAGAGGCACCGGAAGTGCGGTTTCTCGCATTCAATACACTCGGTATTTTCATTTCTTTTTTTCGAAGCATGAAGCCGTTACTTGAAAGTTCTTTTTACAATATAGGCGAAACTTTAAGCTGGCGTTTTATTTTTACGTTTAAAGCTCCGAAGAGGGAGATATAGGGTGGAAAGAAGGGGGTGGTCATCGGGGCGTATACACTCGGGGACTCCAACGCAGCCGGGTGAAGAGGTCGCCACGGGCGCATTCATGCGCGCTTCAAGTCTCGATATTCCCATGGCTCGTGACAACTCGGTCAGCCGTCCGGTCAGGAGTAGTCTCATTCAGTCTCGTCGGTGGAACGCGGGTGTATCGTGGCTCGATTAAAACGAAGCGGTACGCGACGTCGTGTCGGTGGTGCGGGAGGGGGGCGGGGGTCGCGCGGCCGCGGGCGCGAGCCCAAATTTACGTTCTGCCGAGGGTTTACGAGATTCCAACGGTGGAAAGATGAGGATCCGTGGCAAAAACGGACGAGGAAAACACTCGGCGAAACTTTCAGACGACAAATAGGTTCGTACGAGCCAAGCTTTCCAAGAGGAAAAGGTATATTAAAGTAAGCCAGGAAGAACCGCCAGGCTAAAAATCATCGTAATCCGCCAGACTGAAAATCATCATTATACGTAAAGCTGAAAATTATTATCACTAGATAAGCTAAAAATTATCATCATCGGTAGATATCATCAATACTAAGCTGTAAATCATCGTTATTGTTACCATCCATGTCAGGGTGAAAATCATCATCGTCGATACTAAACTGAAAAACATCGTCATTGTTACCAACCATGCCAGGCTAAAAATCATCATCATCATCATCAATACTAAGCTGAAAATCATCGTTGTCACCATTCATGCCAGGCTAAAAATCATCATCATTATCATCATCAATACTAACCTGAAAACCATCATCATTGTCACCATCCATGCCAGGCTAAACATCATCATCATCATCAATACTAAGCTAAAAATCATCGTCATTGTCACGATTCATGCCAGGCTAAAAATCATTATCATTATTATCATCATCATCATCATCATCAATACTAACCTGAAAACCATCATCATTGTCACCATCTACGCCAGGCTAAAAATCATCATCATCATCAATACTAAGCTGAAAATCATCGTCATTGTCACCATTCATGCCAGGCTAAAAATCATCATCATTATTATCATCACTATCATCATCATCATCAATACAAACCTGAAAACCATCATCATTGTCACGATCCACGCCAAGCTAAAAATCATCATCATCATCAATACTAAGCTGAAAATCATCGTTGTCACCACTCATGCCAGGCTAAAAATTATCATCATCATTATCATCATCAATACTAACCTGAAAACCATCATCATTGTCACCATCCATGCCAGGCCTAAAAATCATCACCGTAATTACCATCTATACGAAGTTCATCAACTTCTACCAAAAATCATAATCATTATTAGCATCTATCAAACTACCAAAAATCGTCCCTAACACGATTTTAGGATAATCCACTCAGAGACACTTTTTCATTTCCAACCCATCGAAAAATTAGCTTGAAAGATTCTTGCCTATTCTTGCTGTGATTTAATCCCTGTAAATAATCTTCCATTGTGATGGTGACATTCAACATCCAGGATTTGTTTATGTTTTGTTGACGATGATTTCTACTCCTTCCTCTCTCTTTTATCTCCTATCTTTTTCTCATACATCCAAATTTTGAGTTTTGACAATTTTGAGTTTTGACAACGACATATCCCTAGAATCGTTCTCATTAGCTTGGCTATAGGAGATTCAGTTTGCAACCGTCAAGTTGGCACGTTCTTGATCCCAACCAGAATGAAAGCAACGTTTGAGAGAGGGTCCAAAAGGTGGCAGAAATAAGAGCAGCTTCCCGGGAGATTTGTGCCTGCGCGGTGTGCTCGATGCCCGTCAATGAAGGAATCCGGGAGGGTGCACTTAGATGCCTGTATGATGCTCGCATGGATTCGGTTGTTTTCTCCCTTTTTATTTCTCTCTCTCTCTCTCTCTCTCTCTTTCTGTATTCTACACGCGATACGATAATCCACGTTTCCATCATTCATCACTGATGTCTTTTTCGATGAGCTTTTTCTACGATGAACATAAGTTTATTGAATATCGAGTACTTCGGGTCGTCCTGCGTGCACCACTTGTACTTGGAGACCGCGTGCGCCTGGCGGTAAAGCCTGACACGATCGATACTCGTGTATGTGCCGCCCGACGCACACATACACACGCCTCGAACGTACATTTGAAAATACAATGATATCGCGCGTGAAACGAGAGCGAAAGCCTCGTTTGTAAAACGCTCCAAGACGAAGACAACAAATGGATGAAAAGTGGATGAATCTGAACACCTGAGGAAATATCCATCAGCTTAGACTAAAATCCAAGTACCTACAAGCTCAAATTGAAACGCTCGCGAGAAACGTCATTAACGTCTCGTAAAAATTTTCATTATTTGGGATGCATGATTTTTTTTTTTTGTACAGAGGGTCTACTGAATTTGTTTTCCATAGGGCTCGTATCGGTAGAACGTATAAGGGAAATGGAATTTATTATTTTTGAAAATTTATTACAACCGTTACGGACTGTAACAATCACTAGATTTTCTATTTTTTGATTTTTTTCGGGTAGAACAAATCCGTAAATGTTTTTGTAAATTTTTATATAGAAATCTAAAATATCAATTGAAATAAATTAAAAATCAATAAAAATCAAATCAAGACATCGAGGAATCAATTGAAAATCGATATCGAATATCAATTTCATTTGGATCCAGCATTGACGATCTTAATGTGTAAAAAAATGTTTTCATACTGAAATTTATAAGTTTATTTAACCAACAAAATTTTATATCTAAGTTTACAATCTCAACATGTAAACAAAATTTTGTTATGGAAATGTATAATCTATATTTGCCTAAACATTTTATTTATTGAGAAATTTACGAATTCATTTCGCAAAAAATATTTAATGAAGAAATTTACAATTAGAATTTTCAAAATAAGGCTAGTGCAAAATATAACACAGCATAATTTAAGATTTTTATTTACCATTGAATAAACTGAATTTTCAAGATATGATTTTGGATTGTATCGAAAATATAAAATTGAAAAGACACTTCGTTGCATTTTAAGGATGCAAACTTTTTCGCATGTATTTACGTACGTGGCTGCGTGTGTATGCCTGTATGTACAATGGATCAAAGTAAAATAGCTGGTTTCGCATCGCAACGCAACTCCTTCACGATTGCCACTTTGCATCGTGATTCGTTGCGTGCGACATGCAAAAAGATAGTTACCGGGAGCCTATTGGTTACTATGCTTGCCTGCTCATCTATCATAACGAATTTCGTGCTTCGTGATATACGACACAAATTAACGACGAAAATGTTTTCTTGAGACTAAAAAAATTCGTATGCTATTTTAAAGTATTAATGAAGGGATATTATAAACTTGCCAGAATGCTTGAAAATTCGAAGAATGACAGTTCTTGATTGAATAATACTTTAATTATTTTAGACATTTTTTAGTGAATAATTTAGTAGTTATAAAGATATAAAATTAAATCCTCGTTAACTTCATAATTAATTAAACGATTAATGATCGATTAATTATGAATTATTAATTACCATACAATTACAATTCGGGCTACAAATTCATTCCGAAAATATGCAGCGTTCCCATAGGGTGAACAGATAAAGTATTTTTGTATCTCTTGTGACTTGAAATTTGGTTTTCATTGGGCGGCAATGCGAGAAACCAAAATTCAGCTTTGAATTAATTTTGAAGCTTTAATTAACGTAGCTTTAAATTGATTTAAAAGCTTTAATCAATTAATAAATTAAAAATTAAATTAAATTAATCATAAAAAAATAAAATAATAAATTTAAAAAATTTGAATTAACTTTTAAAATTAAAGTTTAAAAAGTTCATTACACATTTTCTAGTTAGTTTAAAAAAAAAGCGACATTGAGGTTTTGAATATTGCGCTTGCTCATTTGTTGAAAGAACATATGGCAGAACGTTACGAGCCTTCCACAGAATGATTTTCTAGCAACCGGGAAAAAAATCGATGCGAGCGGATTTGTGAAAACATTTGTAACGGATTTTTCTATACAACGTTTTACCGGCCTTCTATTGAGTGGGTCTATGCTCTGAAGCATACAACGCTCGGTGAAGTAGTGTGTGTTGGCGAAATATACATATATACATACACATAGATTGTTTTCGTTATGACAGAACCCGCGTGCGTTTTTTTGCACGCTGCGGACTTAGCGAATCCACAAATGCTCACATATACAGAACTCGACTTATCGTCGCAAGAATCAAATCCGGATTTGTGAGCGTTGCGCCGTTTGTCGGTAGTAGCTCGGAGCCTTAAAATTTCGATATCTGCCGTATCGACGTAACGAGGAGCCGAAATTTTCTTCACGTGTAGCACGTGTCCTCAAAATGAGACTTTTATCAATTTATACTTCGAGTCACGGCACAGAGCTTTCAAACCGATTTTCATTTAATAGTGACTGTTTTTAGCAGTAATTTGACACGTTTTAAAATTATTTTCTATTATAAATTAACTCTATTTTAGTCCACCGGAAAAAGCTTTTTTTATAGTCGAAGTACTTAATTCAATAAATTAAGTTTTAAATATATATATATAATAGAGTTTTAATTGCACAACTTTTTATGAAGTTTTTTACAAAATGATTTAGTTTTAAATAAAATTAATAAATTTCAATAAAACGATAAAAAAATATTCGTGAAAAAAATTGATGTCAAATTAATACGATCATGGGTTAACAATAGCGCAATGTAAAGAAAGCCTTATGAAAGACAATATATTCAATGAAACTCAAATTTTTCAATAAAACGATAGACAATGGTGAAAATATCTGTTTTTGAATAATCGCTCAAAATATCAATATTGAGTTTTCACATGAGATCAGTATAAAAATAAAAAATAAAAAAGCACGTTTTTTCCACATATGGATTTATAGACCCTTTTATAACTCCATGTCATCATTTTATCCATTTTTATTTTCATTCGCTGTAGTTATTAGTTTTTAAAAAATCGTTAGTTTAGTTTGAACATTTTGGAATCATATTGCTCGATTATCATTTTCCATCGCTGAATTTTTCGAAATATTCGATTTAGTTTTTTTTCTGTCAATCATCGCACATTGACAATATTTTTAATATCCCGATGCTTTTGATGTACCACCATTAAGCGGTCGAAGTGAATTCACCATGACAACGCGCATCTGGATCGGAAGGTACTCAATGAAAAATCATATTGAGAGGTAAACGACGATAACTGTCAATGCACTTTACTGACGTGAACAGGAATTATGATTTTTTTTTTTTGAACTTCCATGCTCCCCTAGGTTGATGGGAATTTCGTTTGTACGTTTTTTATAACGCGGAAATTAATTGCGAGGAAGGGGTGGGGTAGGAAACCCGAACTTCGATTGACCAGAACGCTCAAAATTGCGAATTTCGATTTTCTAAAAAAACAAATTTCGTAATTATTTGGCTTTGTTTGGGTTCGTTTAAAATCAAGGGTTTTAAATCAAACTAACGAACCCAAACAAACCCAAACAAATTTCGTAAACCTTTACGAAATTTTTAGTTTCGGACTATTTAAATTCGGAATTTTGAGCCATCTGGTCAATCGAAGTTTAGGTTTCCTACCCCACCCCGGGAGGAAGGGGCAATTCATAGTTTGCTTAATTCGAGTAGTTACAAGGTAGAGATATTTTTGATAATGGAAAATCTGAATGATGATGGAAAACCTGGTAATGCATAAATGAATTAATTAATTAATGGATCGTGATTAGGTGATTGGGTAACGAACGAATGATGATTAGACTTTTTTTCAGCTATTCTCGATTTAGGAATGATGATATAATTAGGAATCGTGATCGTTTCACGTTGTTTTCGTTTTCCGAAAAAAAAATGTATGTTTGCAGATTAAGGAAAAAATTGACTATTTTTCGGAGTGGGTGGCGCACGAAAGAGACTGCATTTTAGACATGTGTCTCGTTTACCCGCGAGTCACCATCAGCTGTTGCGCTTCGCGACCTCAAACCTTCCAAATATCTCCCTCAAATCCGAATAAAAGTTTTATTCCAAAACTAGCTTCCAGCCGTGACTTCGTTTGCACGGATTTCGAAATTCTCGTTTTAAATACTTTTCAACCCCGTAAGAGATTCTTCGAAGGATTTTAAAGGCTTTTCAAAAATACTATTCTGAATTTACGTCCAACAGGCTGAATAGCAGTTCCAATGGTTTTTACTTAAAAAATAATAAGATGTCCACACTATAGTGGATTTTCGATTTTCCCCCCAAAAGCGTTGATTTATCACAAACGCTGAAACTCGTAAATTTTGATTTTCGAACAAAAGTCTAAATACGGATTTTTAAAGATTTAACTTAAAAAATGGCGTACTGATTTTTGGATAAAATCATTTACGAAAATTGGGTTCCAATGGTTTTTACTTAAAAACGATGGAATGTTCAAACTAAAGTAGATTTTCGATTCCCCCCCAAAATGTTGATTTTTCACAAATGCTGAAACTCGTGAATTTTGATTTTCGAACAAAAGTCTAAATACGGATTCTTAAAGATAACTTAAGAAACTTAAGAAATTGTGAACTGACTTTTGAATAAAATCAATTTTGAAAATCGGATGTGATGTTTCTGTGGAAAACTGGGTTTCTACGGATCATCTAAAATATGTGACTAAATCAAATGGTCGAGATCCTAAAATGTGTTTTGAATATGGCTACGCGGCTCTTCTTCTTTCCACGTTGTGACATTACCAAACTTTTTACTTTACGTCATTTCCATCACCGTTCTCGCATGCTAATAAAATCTGCTTTTTTTTATTCTCGATTCAAAATATTTGCTGCGGAGACAGCGATTCGTCCATTAATTTGACATTGCCTGGCCAAATTTTATTCGATTCTGAAGACCCATTTCGAAAATTCACCGCCCTATTTTTCAAACGGCAGGTTATTTATTATCTGTGTCGACCTTAAACTGAGATTTGATTTTTGAACGGTACGCTTTGTTTACATTTTGGCATCTTAAAAAAATAAACGTCGAAGTATTTTTGCCATTTTTTTTGACTTTTGAAAATAAAGTCTTTTACGAAAAGGCTTTTACGAAAAAGAAAGTTGGGCACATACGGGTTAAAAAAAGGCAAGGATTGACAGCTGAAAAAAAAATGAAATGGTACTTCCGATTTAGAGCATATTTTGCGATATTTCGTTTAAATTGAATGAATCTTCTTTTTCTGATATTCGCAGCCATTTAAGCGACCGTCCACTAAATGGAAGATTTTTTTTATGGCTAATAGCGCTGGCGTGCTAGTAATAGAGTTGAGAGTAATAATTAGTAGAGTCGCACGTGCACTCAAAGGCAGCCAGTGAAAGGGGGGAGCGAGAGCTCCAAAGTCCTGCACTATTAGCGTAAGAGCATACCGGTACACCTGTATGCAGGTATATCGATGATACATAATCAAATTCGTAAGGGAAGTGCGAAGTGTGGATTCAAAGAACGTAGATTCGTGATCTAGGCCAAGTATAAATTCATTAACGTGCATCCATTAGTTGCATTTTTTTTGTGACGCTGAAGCTTTCACAATAGGATTGCAGCTAAAGCTGCAACTTTATGACGTTGTTAGATTTTTTCTTGTTATTAATTTTTTCCAATTTCTTGTCTTTTTTAATTTTCTAAATTTTCGATTTTTTTCCCGTTTTCCTTCAACTTTATGACGTTGTTAGCGTTTTT
>JAPYZJ010000266.1:75147-90144 GCA_030522765.1 Ophioninae sp. B BG-2022a
TTAATTTTTTCCAATTTCTTGTCTTTTTTAATTTTCTAAATTTTCGATTTTTTTCCCGTTTTCCTTCAACTTTATGACGTTGTTAGCGTTTTTGTTATTCATTTTTTCCGATTTCTTTCTTTTTTAATTTTCTAAATTTTCGTTTTTTTCCCATTTTCCTTCAACTTCATGACGTTGTTAGCGTTTTTGTTATTCATTTTTTCCGATTTCTTGTCTTTTTTAATTTTCTAAATTTTCGTTTTTTCCCCATTTTCCTTCAACTTTATGACGTTGTTAGCGTTTTTGTTATTAATTTTTACCAATTCCTTGTCTTTCGTAATCTTCTAAATTTTCGTATTTTTTTCCATTTTCCTTCACCTTTATGACGTTGTTACCTTTTTTGTTATTAATTTTTTCCAATTTCTTATTTTTATATTAACTTTTATATTAACTCTATTATATTAACTATCAACATATATCTATTATATTAAACATCAGACATTTATCAGGCTTTTCATCTCTGGATTTTTATCTACGTTAATTTTTTATTGATTCTGATTGTTTTTTTAATTTCTATTATTATCTATTTATTATCTATTTCTATTGCACCTATTATCTATCTATCGTGTTACGTACAAAGTTTGGCCACCTAGGTTTAAGTACCTCTCTCTCCAAATTTCATTTTTAATCGTTCAAATTTTTGTATTTTTACGAAATAGAAATTTATCTATCGGAGTAAATGGTACTTATTTTTTATGTATTCCAAAGAATGAATCTAGATAGATGAATAGGTAGAAATTTATTTTGCCTATATATAGATTTACTTTTCATTCGGATTCTTTGATCTATTCGTAACAGATCTGTCTACCGAACGATAGGCAAAATTTATTGAATGCGAAGAATGCATGTTCATAATTGAACATGGTGATGCGAATTATTGAGGAAACGAGAGCTCTCGCGTAGAAAGTGAAGCACGCGAGGCGAGACGGCTTTTCTCTGGAGACTATTGATGAGCGCAGTCTGGCAAAACAAAAGGACTCTGACGAGCAGTCAGTTTTAGCCAGCCACTAATGGTGTAGCTAGCTAATCTTCATCAAACAAACCCCGACTATCTCTCAGCTCCACGATCGTAGTGAGCTTCATCTCTTTGAGCACGCTCGACGTGAATAATTAAGGATCCCACAGTATTTTCCTACATGTTCCTGCATTCGTACAAAGGAAGTTAATCTTCTGTTTCTAGATGGGAGAAAACGATTCGTTTCGATCTCTCGCAGAATCTCGTTTAGAGGATTATAAATTATTTAATTAATTTCTGCGAACTAATCATCTATTCAAGGGTTAGATTACGAAGAAATTTGAAAATCTCAAATTGGTAACTCAAATTGTCAGGGTCAGATATACGTAGAAATTTGAAAATCTCAAATTGGTAACTCAAATTGTCAGGGTCAGATATACGTAGAAATTTAAAAATCTCAAATTCGTAACTCAAATTGTCAGGGTCAGATCACGTAGAAATTTGAAAATTTCAAATTGGTACCTAACTCGAATTTTCAGGGTCATATAACGTAGAAATTTGAAAATCTCTAATTTGTAACTCAAATTGGAGTGAACGGCCGAAAATACGATCCAAAATTATAGTTGTTAAGTCATTACATATTTTTTTTTTGTTATTTTTTATGAGCAACACTTACTAATACACTAATATTACAATTATCTACAAAATTACGAATTTTAATATTACAATTATTTAAAAAATTCCGAATTTTAATATTACCATTATTCACAAAATTACGAATTTTAATATTACAATTGTCTACAAAATTACGAATTTTAATATTACAATTATTTACAAAATTACGAATTTTAATATAACAATTATCTACAAAGTTACGAATTTTAATATTACAATTAATTACAAAATTACGAATTTTAATATACCAATTATTTCCAAAATTCCGAATTTTAATATTACAATTATTTACAAAATGACGAATTTTTATATCACGATACTCGTAGTTTCGGAGTATTAAAATCCGAAATTTTGAGTCTTGTGGTCAATCGAAATTTCGGGATTCCTACCCCATCCCGAAATATCAAATGGCGAAATTGTAAAAAGATTCATGCTCTTAGCTCGCTTCACGCGTTCAGCGTTCCAAGTAGCGAGGATTGCTCGAGATACGAGGTAGTCGACTGACAACGATCGTAATTGTATTATGCAGGTGGAGAAGAACGAGAGCCCAAATTCTCCCACCCGGCGATATCATACACGCGCATGAATACGCACGCGGGGACTAGTCGGATCGATGATACCGGCAAAATGCCCGCAACCCCGAGCGACCTCGCTTTTCCGTATCGTGATTCGTAGTTCCGTTTAAATTATCAAGGAGGACTATGCCGGAATTGAATAGGGCAAACTACATATCCTCGGTCACCCCACCTACACCTGTCCATCTGCCAAGTTTCTCGTATTAATTTATTATGCCGTTCGCGACTCTGTTTGCTGTTATCATTCCGTTATCACTCCCAAATACTCCGTGTTGTCAATGAGTACAAGACTACGAATTATCGTGGATTTATTTTTTAAAACAAAGCTTGGAGTCCAAAAAACTGGTCGGGTTATTATTTTTTTCCAAACTTTTATTTTGTTTGACTTTCTCGGATTTTTTTTGCAGACGTCCATCTGAGAGGTAACAATGCATCGTTCGAGTAATAAAATATAATTTGACAAAGTTTTTCAGAGAACTACAAAGTTGAAAATAATTTTATTTGAAAAAATACTTTCAAAAAAACGAGTGTTTATCTATTAGTTTTAACCCTTAAATGCCCACCGTTATATAAATACAATATTCCAAAAACCATAGATTAAAAAGAACTTCTTATGATTTTTTAATTATTTTGACAAGTAATTTGTGTTTCTGAACGATAGACGATATTATTAGTCAAAATAATTAAAAAATCATAAGAAGTTATTTTTAATTTATGGTTTTTGGAATGTTGTATTTATATGACGGTGGGCATTTAAGGGTTAAGGACATGACGAACATCAACATAACCTCACAAATTTTCGAAATTCGTTTACTCGGCGTCGATTAAGTTAACGGCGAAAAATCCTAAAAATTTATAGAGACAGAAATAGATGCTTGAATTTTACGATAAAAATGTTTCGTCCTTGAGAAATTGCGATTTTTAAATTTCGACTATCTCTCTCGCAATCGTGTGTCACGTGGTACGTCTTCGACACGGTCTTAAAGTAAAATATGATTTTTTACCATGCCACGTGTCTATAAATAAAAGTTTGGAGAGCTGAAAATTTAGACGTAAAATCATTAGTTTTTATAAATCCATTAACGTATCAACTGTACTTTAGTTGCTGCAAAAAAACCTTGGATTTCTTGAATAAAAGTCCTAAAACCAAATGTGGTAATAATTTTGAAACGTGGGTTAATAATTTCCCTGGTAAAAAAAAATATTTATCAAAGTCGATCCAAAAGTTTACGAGACTTCTTGATGAGTAACATTAATTCAATCTTTTTTGGAAAAAAAATATAGCTACTGTAAATCCTGTGAATTGGCAGAAAAAATTACATTTCCATCGGGTCGATTACACCCTTGAGTCATGACACAGTTATTGAAGGGTTATTTATTTATTTTTTCACTCTTTACGAAATGATGAATTTTTGTATGCGTTAAATATCTTTTTGCACCGGAATAGTCGAAACGCCTCTCCTGTTTGTTACGAAGCTTCATTCGCATACTCGATCAATAAAAGGTCTACAGATACAAAAAAAAAGAAACGTTTGCCCCAAAATGTAAGAGCTTTTCGTGAAATTGTGCGATTATAGGGATATCTGTTTTTTTTCTCGTATCTGAGAAAAATGATACGAGAAAAAAAATATAAGAAAAAAGTATGAGAAAAAAATATGATACGAGCAAAATGTTATGTCTATTTTTTTCTTGTATCTGAGAAAAATGATACGAGAAAAAAAATATAAGAAAAAAGTATGAGAAAAAAATATGATACGAGCAAAATGGTATAAGAAAAAAAAATGGGTGTGATACGAGGAAAAAGAAGCTTCGATGGGTTTTCGTGATGGTATAACATCGATGATAACGGATCAGAATTCACGAATCGAAAAAACTTTGATTCTCGAATTCCCAGAACGTGCCCTTGAGAAGTCGTTCCGTAACTCTGTCCCGGTTGGCATCAACCTTGGCCCATTGCTGTAGAGGCCCTCGTGAGTTGGTCTACTAAGCACGGCTGACCTATTTGTGTTTACGCATTGTTAAGAGTGAAAGAACACGCGCACTTCCGTCTTCCTCTTAACATGCTCGCGCATCTCGTGTCTATCTCGTTGTTTCTTCTCGCGAATCCAATATTATTTCTGTGCCCGCGGTATCAACGAACCATTGGATGGACAGTAAAAAAGCGGTATAAATTTAGTGACTCACTGGAGCATCGAAGCGATCATTCAAAACGATACTGGTTTGCAATTTTATTTATAACTTAATCATTATGAAGTTCCGGCTGCTCGATGTCATTGAAATTTATAAATGAAAATAAAAAGAAAAACAAATTCTGAATTGTGTGAACCGAAGAGGACCATTTTTTCTGATATGGTCGAACTGATGAAAATTCCTTTAATTAATTAATTAATTAAATTTGAATTAAATTAATTTAAGAATAAAATAATTTTTTAATAAAATTATTTTAATAATTTAATAAAACCAATATAATAATTAAAATAAAAATAATTTAATGAAATTAATTAAATTTCTTTTAATTACGAAAATTTGAGGGGTGGTCATAAGACCCAAATGGACCAGAAGAAAGGCAAGAATTATTTCTGAACTTTAAATACGTATTTTTGAAGTTTAATAAATAAAACGATATCCAAGTTATGCTTGTTGGAAATAGTTGCAAGCTCGAAATTGTTCATTTTACAACCAGCCATATTCAATGAAAAGGGTCACCCATTGGGTTAGCTCCAATCGTCGTTATCACATTTCGAACGTGTTCTCACGAGCTTGCTTTGCATACCGCAAGTATTGAAGAAGAAGAAGAAAGTATTTGCTCGATGACGAGACACGTGTTATGAAATCGTGTTACGACGATTATCATAAAGTTTTCTTTTTTTGTTTCCAGAAGTGTAAACGGATATCAAAAGCGAGGAAAGGCCGGGTTCGGTGGTGATCGACGACCAAGCTATATATCGATTACACGAAAGGCAAAGACCAGAGGCTGATTGGAATGGGTACGAACGCACACTACGAAGGCTGGGCGGTCGTCGCTCTCGTAATAGCGCTGATCATTGTCGTGGCCGGGGCAATTTTCACGCTGTGTCGAAGGTCTGAACACGTCTTTACTTTTCTCTCTACTTTTTCTCACTCAATCTTTAATTAACCTTCTGGATTCTCGGGGGTACATAAACGTTGACAAATTACGGAACTTAACAGCAGACAGTAAATTGAAGTCTTTAAAAAAACAAGTTTATCGTTGTACCGATGATTTTATTCGACAAAAGCCAAGCGTAAAAAGAACTGCAACGAGGAAACTGATAAATATGTTCGAACCGGGACCAATATCCAGGCGCGAAAAAAAAAACGATGATGAATCCAGAAATTTTAAAGTTCGTCCACTTGTGTTTCCTAATAGTTACGAGCTTTCGTGAAAATCGTTTCAAAACCCTCAAGTAACGATTTTGGTCAAACGCTGAAACAGATGATTCTGGATTTAAAGCCAATAGGCTTGAAACCAATTTTGCTAATTTCACCTTAAAATACGATGGGACACCCATGAAAAATTGCACTCACGATTGAACCTCTTTAAGAGCACGACGAACATCGACATAACCTCACAAATTTTCGAAATTCGTTTTCTCAGCATCGATTAAGTTAACGGCGAAAATTCGAGCATCAGTCTTTGTAGAATTTATAGAGACAGAAATAGATGCTTGAATTTTACGATAGAAATGTATCGTCCTTGAGAAATTGCGATTAAAAATTTTCGGCTATCTCTCTCGCACTCGTGTGTCACGTGGTACGTCTTCAACATGTCCTTAAGTGCTGATTACCATGCGACGTACTTTTTCGAGTCTTCATTTCCGAGTGTACTCAAATGTCCAATTGAAAATGTATGCTCTTTGGAGAGAGAATAATTAGCAACGTCGATCAAGTTGGTCGTATAATCGCGGCTGTTTATTGAGCAGACGCTTCAATTGGCGATGGGGAAGAAGAAACATCTGGAGCATATGCCAAGAGTGGCGTCAGAGATTGTCCTGGTTATGGGCACCGAGGGAAGAGAAGGTTAGCATTGAATACACTGGTACTTGGGTATAGGTCGAATAGAACGCGTGCATTCATTTGATCGATTCCTCTTACCCGCTTTCTCGTCAGGTTGGCCTAGTTAAAGCACAGCATCCGACGGCTCAAACTGTGCCGGGTCTCTATCGACAGCCCGGGAATGCTTCGCAGAATCTCCTCCACAGCGACAGCGACCTGAGACTCGACGCTCAGGGAGCTTTTACGAGGTTGGTCAAGTATTCCGTCGCATAGCTGCGCATTCCATTCTCAGTGTTCCGTAACCCAAGACTATCGGCATAAAATTCCCACTTCTCCGGGAATTCCATGAGTTTCCAACATTTTTTTTTTGTCCGTTTCGAACGGATATCCATCGTGATACCGATCTTTGTCGGAATTATCGGAATACCACGGAACTTCCGTATAGCGAACAATACGCATGCTTCAATTATAGAAGATATAATATAGGGATATACTCGCAAAGAAATCGAGTTCACGTTGTAAAAGCCGTTGTTTGTTTAGTACGAAGTCATACTGAGAGGAATGTGCTAAACTATCCTTCACGAGTCACTGAGCTGAGCATCGTTGCTGAAGAGATTTCCAATCGGTCGGTGTACATTTTTTCATCGCCGGCTCGCGTGTACTGAAAAACAAAAAAATTGATATTGACAAAATGGGTTTACTGAATTTCAAAAAAATTTCTTCAACTAAATTTTTCGTATTATCAAATATTTCCTACTTAATTATATTTTTACAATTATTTATGTCAAATAAATTGAGTGTTGGAGAATTAATACAATTTTGGATAATAGAAAAAATAAGAGATAAGGATTGCGTCGTTTTCCAACAATGCAAACTTCAACGCCAAAACAGCAGCATCCCACTACTCTTATTCACCCGATTTTGCCCCCTGAAACTTCTATGTCTTCTCCCGAATAAAAAGAGACACGAAAGGGAAGCGTTTTGTCAGAATTGCTGAGGAGAAGAAAGAAACGATGAAGGCGGGTATTAGACATCCCGCCAAACGAATTAACGAAGTGTTCCGGTCAGTAAAATCAAAGATTGTCTAGCTATTGGCGTATTAGCTATAACGAAGAGTCCGTTGAAAAGTAGTCCCGATTTTATTATAAAAAAAGTAAATATCAAAATTGAAACAATGAGTACGGCGTCTTTTGGTACTCCCTCATTGACGATAAATCGATATTGGCTAACTCGACCTTTCCTCTTAGAACAGTGCAATTCTTATCGTATATTCTAGTCACAAACGTTAACTGATCATTGGGATTTCCATTATCGGCTGTGAACAATGCTTGGTTGGAATTGGATATTTCGTTTGGTGTGAAAAAGCCTGTAGAGAAGCATCGAAGACGCCGCCGATAATCGATTAATATCAGTTGAATTGAAAATTCTTCCGAATGAAGATTCGAGGCAGTCGACCGAGACCTACATCCTCCGTTGGGTAGTGCGAACGCTATTCCGCCGCAACCTTTGAGGCCAGCGCCCCAACCGAGAGCAACGGGACGTCCAAGGCCTTCGCCGTTACAAGCACCGAGCGCCGCATCCGAGTATCTGAGGATGATGCACGAGTGTGGTCCAGGACCGCTGACGCCACCTCCGGTGCCGCCGGTGCCGCGTCTTCCTGGTCCCGTAGCTCAGCGAGCTCCCACCAGCGGGGGAACGGTGTTTCTTTTTCAGCAGCCAAGCGACGAGCCATCATCATCACCGGCGACAAACATTTCGCTCTCCAAGTCTTACAACAACCCTTACAAGTTCGCGAACACTAGGAACAGCCTACCGTTTGATGCACGAATCGCACGTCCGGTCATGACGGAAAACGTTCAATCGGCCAGTTACGCGAAACCGCTTGATGAATCGGGATCGCGAATGGCAGGAATGAATTTCGAATCGCGATACGAAAGTCGTGTTTGTGATGACGAAGAAGAAGAGGACGCCGAGGAGGCCGATGACGACGACGATGACGAGGAAGACATTGAAGAAAACGACGATGACGACGTGGACGGTGATCGGCAAGCTAGGCACGACAACTCGACGATCAGAGACATCTACGGAAGCCCTAGAACAAGCAGAAACGAGAGCGGATCTTACAGACAGTTTGAATTCATTCCGAAAGACGATGCGGTGGGTGTAAGATACGCTTTATCATCGAATGGCCAATTGTTCATCCAAGACAAGTCGTCGCTTTTGCCGGTTGGATTGAACAACAATACCCATTCGGACCCACCACCCAACAGCACTACTTGCAACGTCGGGAACGAGATTCACGATATTCATCAGCATGTCGTGAATGACGGAAAGGACGCTTTTGACGTTCGTAACTGCGGTAACAATCCGGACGCACATCGGACTATTATGGAAACGATATACGGCTCTAAGGCAATGGTCGCAAAGCTTCATCTTCCCAATACGGAAAACTGGTCGAGCGAGTCGCGTTCTCGAAGCTCGGACGAGTCACCGCGTAGCCTCGAATTGCCATCTTACATGCAAAAATCGAGTAGCTTCGAGGACGACGAACAGCATCAGGAACCATCAGATATTTTATCGAAAGCTCAACAGCGGGTCTCTCAATACATCAAGAGTTTGCCCGATCTACCCAACGTCTACGACGGCGAGAACGCGGAGTCATCATCGCCGGTGAGCCTTCCAAATATCAGACAAGACGAACAAGACGCCATTTTTCGTAGACTCGACGATCCCCACAATCATCATCATTATCATCAAGATTCCACGGATATCGATCAAACGAGGACACAATTAACGTCCGATAGTCCCCCACCTCCACCACCCGCTCCACCCGATTTATCGCGAGATCTCGAAGCACCAAACAACAGCCCTACCACCGGCGAGCGAATATTCAGTGCCCTGAGATCCGTCACGTCTCAAAGTTACATCGACGCTTCGGAATTTTACAAGTAACGTTAACGCATTTTCTCTAACCTTATTGCTTTAACCCTACAATGCATGAATTTTTTAATCTGTTTGGAAAAAAAAAATTATGTGTTATTTTAGGCCTGGATATCGTAAAAACTAGTCAAAAAATTTTTTAAACATTCAACAAAATTTAATTAAAAATTAAAAGTTCCACATCGGGAACGTTGATAAAAATCACTTTATCAACATCGAAGTACAAACTAATTAAAAAAATACACTCACTTCGTATTAGTTGACAGTCCAACAAGAGTGTAGATATTTTTTTCTTTTTCAAAATACAAAATAAGTCAATGTTATGAAATTTCGAACTTCGACAAGTACAGAGTTTGATGAAAAGACCGACTCGCACCAAAACTTCATTCTGTCTTCCTCTAACGACATCTACCTAAAATTATATGAACTAGGACATGAATAACTGCATCTAGTTTCCTCGTATTCTCAGGCACAATATGCAATGTAGGGTTAACCAGACGAACCATTAATTTTCTTCCTCTCAAATATACAGCTCTGTACGTTCCTCGGCACACCAACAAATGCCTCGCTTCGCCTTCCCGACAATAACAAGATCATCAATTTCCCTTTTGGAACCTGATTCAACGTCGCAGCAGGATAATTCGGGTGACGAAGTAGCGGCCTTCCATTCTGATTCGACGAGACGAGGCTCGGATTTGTACAATCCGGAGCTCAACCTCGCAGCTCACCGTACTGCTCAAGAGGTGAAGAAATAATGCGAGAAATGAACGTTGAAAAGTCTGTTTATCAAATGCTAAGAACCCTGATGTACCGGTTTACGAAAAATGCCCTAACACCGGTTCTCGTTTGCTCGGTGTTCTTGATTCGTGATTGCTCGTAGGTGTACAACAGCCTCCAGGACCCACCGGCATCGCCGTTGCTCCTTAGGGACCTAAGTCAAGAGCCTTATCCCTACATGTCGGATCCGAGTTTCACGAGAACTTCTGAGGTACGAACACGTACGATGCTAGCCAACTGCGAACAGAACGTGAGCGAAATATAAGCCTGGGTTACATTAATGACCCCGTGATGGATATACTTTACAGGACATCTTTAACAGTATTGAACAGAGAAGAAAAAGCATGGAAAGACTCAATGGACTTCACGAGGTTCATTTCGAAATGGATGGTCCGGAAGGAGCTACGAGGTAATTTATAGTTGATACATCTCTTGATGGACGGCCTTACTTACCAAGCTACCGTGAATGCAAAAACCGTTATCGAGCACGGCAAGCCATGCGGGCACATTCACATTCTTGACTCAGGAATTATCTGATTCTTAACAGACGGAAAAGCAGTCAAGATCTATACGCGGCACTGGAGGAAGTGCAGCTGAAAAGAAGGTTGTCTCAGGTGAGATTTTCATTGGAAAAAGATGGTGAGAGGGAATCGGGTCGCGACGGAAGTGAAATGATCAAAAGACCGATGTATGTAGAAGAACGTATTTGTGTTGCAGAACATCGATGAGCCTTACGGATGGATGGGGGGAATCGAACAGTTCAATAATTCCGGTCTTGACGGTTCGAGTCAGCTGAATCGACGGGGCTCCCAACAGGGAACGGAACCAGAACTTCCGCCCGACGAGTCGAATCTCAAGAGGGCGATTAGCTGTGAAAGCGTTTGCTCCGATACGAGTGTGAACGTCGGAGATTTGGAGAACGCGACGATGGTCGGTCACGTATGCGTCGGCCTCGAGTATGAACGGTGGGGTGGACGGGGTGCCGATTGCGAGGGTGATCTGGCCGTCAGCGTTTTGGAAGCCCGCGACCTCATCGCGCCTGATGGACGTCCGGGCCAGGATACTCTTGCCAGGTGAACGACTAATATTGCCAGCTTTTTCATGGGTACTGTTGGGTATTCGAATCTTCAAACAACAGGTGAATCTTTTTTGAACCATCGTGGTGCTACGGGTTTGGTCAGTCTAGAATGTTGGTGCTTGGTATCCACTACTGGGCCAAGTTTCACCTGATTGCCCACAAACGGTTGAGCATTGGAATTTCTACACGGGTAAAGCTAAAGAACCAGGCTATGTGATGCGAGTATTCATTAAGCCTGGAAAAAACATTTTGTGCCGATAAAGGCTGTTGAAAAAACAAAAATTCGAAAAAGAATTATTTCCCTCTATTTCTTATCATAGCGCGATCCGTGATGTTAAAAAAAAAGGCTTTGTTCACAAGATTCTTAAACTAGAGATTTCAAGCTTCAAAATCCTTTTTTTACTCCCCGGTACGACCATTTTTCAAAGAGTTACGGCTCTCCGAAAATCACTGAAAAAATTCAACACAATCTCTGCGTCTTTCATTTTTTGCTGTGCATAATTGTCCACCTTTTTTTGCCCTTACCAATTCGGATTGAACGGCAATCATCAAAGTCACTTCTGTTGTATCTTTCCACGCACCCATAAAAAAGAGTGTGTCTTCTACCGGATCGGGAATCACACGTGCAAACGAGGCTCTACCGGAGTTCCCCGTCGCCGAGTTACCAGGAGAAATTTTTGTTTCCCCTTGATGGTGGACCAATCGGAAGGACTCTTCTTGTCCAGGTAAGATCTACCTGGGCTGCGACGGCGGGAATCTCTGAGTATCGAACGGAATTGAAATCAATCAACTCATCCGCAGATATTTTCAATGGAAGTGGGCATCGGAGGTGGTGCGTCTCTCCTAGGCGAAGCAAGCCTCAAACTTGGTCCCGCAGCGAGACCTCCAGCAACGACATGGTTGCCTCTCATCGGTCCAGGAGCTCTGCCATTTCCCTATCACGGAGAGCTCATGTTCTCTCTGAGCTATCTGCCTACCGCGGAGAGATTGACTCTCGTCGTCGTAAAGGCACGTAATCTTCGGGGCGCGAATCCGTCCGCCCCAGGGGATTTCTTCGTCAAAGTCTACCTTCTTCAGCAGGGGAAAAAGATGCACAAGAAGAGAACAATGGCAAAGCGTGGTGAGAAGAGCCCGATTTTCAACGAGGCGATTATATTCAGTGTTCCTCCGCACGCCTTGCAGGTACGTACATACCCACACCGGAAAAGTCAATATTCGTCAAAGATGAAATTTCAAAAACGTAAATCTACGCATTCGTCTCAGACGATCGAACTGAGGCTGACCGTGGCTGAAACTGATCCAGCAGCGACGCAAACGAATTCGAAGGCCTTCTCCGTTGGTCATGTAATCGTGGGCTCAACGGCAACTGGAAAGTCTTTGGCTCATTGGAGGCACATGCTCACCGCCTTGAGACGTCCGGTAGCGATGTGGCATCCGCTGAGAAAATAAGTCTCGTTATTATGCATCACGTCACGTACAACATATACAATGTGTTAATCAGTCCTCGCCGCCCACAGAACTACGTGCTCAAAACTGTTGTTTCATTTTTTTACTTTTCATTCTTCATATACGTTTTTTTTTTTTTTCATTCCTTTCTTAGGTCCGATGAGAGTACAGGTAATAATGGAGTTCGTGACGATAGCACAAAAAACATAGTACGCGATAGGATTCCAGAGGGAATGAAAACATAACCTCAATGGCGCGCAATGACAATCTCGCGTTTTGCACATTGCTCATGGACTACAGTATTATCATTTTCTCACGTAAATCCGGTGCATCTTGTCCACGCTGAAAATCGTAATCCAATATTCCCTCGCGAGTTTTCGCGGATCCGCTCGCCGTGGCTCTCTCATGTATTTCGTTTCTTCGAATCTCATGCGGTACCTTTTGGAAAGGCTCGCTGGTTGGGCCGAAATACAGCAGGGGGAGCTTTTATAGTTCAAAACGTGTCTGTCAGGTGGCGCGATAATTCTGAGAACGGAATTGATGTATGAAATCACTGAGGTGCCGTTTTAGCAGTTCATTTTCTTTTTTACCCTGAAACGCGTTATATCGAGAACGCTGTGAGGGCCTACAGTACAATGCAAATAATTAATTTGGACTCCGCACAAGGGGTGCGGATCAGAGTTATAAAGGAATTAACTGCTCTGTACGTAGAAACATGAAACGTGGAACCAATCCGAAAGCTTCTCCACATTTCGGCCCAACCTATGAACTACCGCGGTTCACTTTATTCGTCTCTCCAAAAATGCAAATCGACCCGAGTTTATCGAATGGATTTATCGTTATATATTTGGGCATCGCGTTACGATTCTTCCTCTCTCCAAACTATCTCGTTCTATCAGAAAGGTCGGAGCGGAAGAAAGAAAGAGAGAGAGAAAGAGAGAGATATTTGCTAGAATTTAATGTTGTTGTTTCCAATGGAATGTTAACGTTTGTACAGAGTTTATTAGCTAACGCATTCGACCGTGCAAAATGTTTTCTAATTGGTCACGTTGAAGCTCGGATCCTTGTAAATTTCGTAATCAAGTGTGCATGCTACGTGTGTGTGTGTGTGTGTGGGTGCGTGTACGAGTGTTGTACGGAAAAAACGAGGAGGTTAAAGATGGGCCCTACTCGTTGACATTGAAAGGACATGCACGTATTATTTTTTTCGAATCGATTCAATTCCGATATTTTCGGTACGAACGCGTTTTTCGTTGTTGTCAATTTTTCGTGTACTTTGGTCAGAAAGATAGCACGATGGACGTGTGATAAAAGAAATTCACGCTGCCCATCTCTAAATTGAAGACATAAATGATTTTTCTTTGTTTTTCTTGCTATTAATTGACGTTGTAAAAATTCGAACTTTTCGAATCTCTATAGATTCAATATAATTCGAGATAGATAGGAATTGTTCGAAGAACGTAAATAAATTTTTGCTGAATACTGCTCGGTATAAAGTCAGAAGCAGGATGGGATCAAAGGTGTGTCAGCTCGGGGTGTATAAGTCCCTTGAGTGAGCGCTTTGCTCCAAAATGAAAATCATTCTTTACCCTTTCCATTCTTTCCATCGAGACGAAGAGATATATTTCCAAAATAAAAAAATACGCGAAAGATTGATTAACGACCTTCGATTCGCTTGTCGCGTGATTAAAGTTGAATTTCTTTACGCGATTTCTCTTTGCTTTCGTCGTGTAAATAAAACTTGATTTTTATATGCACAATACTAAACAAACAAAAAAAAAGGCGGAGGTTAATTAAAAGCGAATAATACAATTAAAATTTTACTAATCAAAATAATATTTTTTTAATCTGTTTTTCATGCAGAATGCTAACAGAAAGAAAACGTAATAGTTTACATTATGGCGTACTCGGTGCAGATTTGCAGTGACACGTACTGTCCTTAAGGGAATGACGAACACGCTGTGGGCCACCTCGAAATTTGAAAAGCCAATTTCTCCCAAACGATTGAACCGATTGGGATGAAATTTCTTTTGTATACTCAGGAGGCTTGCTCAAAGAAGAACATGCTCGGCATTTTCCAAAATTTTGAAAAACATTGTGCAGTTTGTGGTTACCATGGGAGAAATTGCGAGCTACACTCCATTGTATTGTACTTTCACAAATTTGCCGAGCATATGGTCCTGAAGCGGTGAAGAGTATACATTTTGAGCTTTGTTTAATCGATTTTTATGAAAAAAATGGCTGAGAAATTGGCTTTTGAAAATTTTCACATAAATGTGACAAAAGTGTACCACCAGAGCGCAAAATCTTATCGACCGCCACGAAAATTCAGTTCAGCTATTTTCTCACAGGTGGCGCAGTGAGAGTTCTCAAGTATCAATATATTTTTTGACAGGTCGGAAGCAACAGCTGTAATCTCGAATGTTTCGTTTGTTTGATGATTTATTATCGTCTCATGGTTTATGACATTCGTTGATAAGGTGTTGTGTTTTGTGGCA
>JAPYZJ010000267.1:0-54901 GCA_030522765.1 Ophioninae sp. B BG-2022a
TATAAACATTGAGGAGTACTCAGGAATTTTTTTAGATTTTTTAAGGTGTTTCAACCCGTTGAAAATTGCACGCGGACACAAACGACCCAGTGGGACCGCCGAGCCAGTCAAAATAGAGTGGGACCGCGCAGGGTTAATAAAATGAAATAAGAAAACAACGTCAGGAAAGTTCAAAGGTACGCAGAGGAGGTCAAAGCTAAATAATTACATGAAAATTAATTGAAATATAACGATGCAAATAAAAATGTCCCCAACAGCTCTGCATACTGAAAGTGGGCCGTAAAATAATTGCGTAGCAAATTCGTCTTGGACATCGAGAAGAGTTTCCAGAGGCTCGTTTGAATTATCCGGGATATCGCAATTGCGTGCCAATTTCTTTTTTCGATAAAGCCTCGCGGATGCTCCGGAATAGTTATCGTCGGTAATTAATTTTATCCATCGGAGCTTCGTCCACAGCGTTTGCTTCGAAGAACGGGTCAAAGGTTATTCGAGAAGAGGGTACGCGCAGAAAAATTGAAAATGAAAAAATGCGCGAAGCGCGCTGAAATTGTGCGTTGGTGACAAGACGTGCTCGTACTGCGCTCCTCCGGTACATCCACGATGAAGGCGGCATTCAAGACTTATGCACGCGTGCGGCAACACTCGACCGAGGGGAACGAGAAAATGCGGGGAACTTGTGGAGATACGATATGCGATGTATAAATGTCTTCGAACAATGCAGCGTACGCGAGACTCGGCGAATACGCCTTCGTCCCTTTTCGGAATTGGAGAATTCAACGTGTACAGGGTGTGACGCCCTCTCTCACATCCGCAAATATCTCGGCGAATATCGAGGCTGGAAATGAAAGTCATAGAACGCGGTTCGCTTCCGAATCGCCCGGATATTACATTATGCTTTTTCAGGTGGAATAGCCAAAAATCTGTCAAGTTTCGTGTCAATTTTAATCACGTACGAGTTCGGGTTCCTCAGGAGTCCTTATTTAATGGATTTTAGATTCAGATTTTGGATTTCTCGGAAAGATATTTTTTTAAAATACTTTTTAAAGCCACCAGTGGAATTATTGAAGAAAACTATGTATATTTATTTGGAAGTAAATGATTAATGGAATGTTATTAAAAAAATATTATTAACCCGTCGTCTGTGATGTTTTTTTTGCACCTCCCATCTGTAAACGTGAGTCATTTATGTCCCACGGTTTGTTAACTATCTTATTGGGTTTTAAAAAATCTGAAAAATTCCTGCTATTGCTACAAACCAAACTTTATGCACTATTTATAGTACCATGGCACAAACATATTTTATATATATTTTTTTCTATCTTGAACAATCTGGTGAAAAGTAAGGGTTCTACTTAAAAAATCGTTACTTCGAGATAAATTCACTTAAATTAATTTGATAAGCGGCAAATTAAAGCTGAAGGATTTAGTTTTCGAGAAAAAAATATCTCGTTCGATTTATTTAATATTAAGTGCTTAGGTTTAAAGAGTAAAAATCGGCAAAATTATACACATCAACGTGTATTAGGATGTATTTATTTAGAAATATACATCCGAACTTTGCCAAGATTTTCGTTGCAGGGTAAATGTTTATCGATATTTCACATGTGGAATTGGGTCTCGCTCTGCATCGGCAACATTGAGTTTCCAATTTTTTAACAGTTTTGAGAATCCTCGAATGAAAAGAAGGGAGAGAAGAATGAAAAAAAAAAAGATTGAAAAAGCAATAAAAATCAACCATTGACGTCTTTGAGGCTATTCGTTCTATCATGTTTATGTCAGATAAAAGAAACCTCGGTCTCACTCTTGCTGCAGCAGACAAAAGTGTATCGTTTCATGCGACGATGATGCCGCGCTATAATTAAACCGAACCACTTTCCGCTATCGTTATTTTTTCCCGTTCATTCATTCCTTTTTTACGTGTTTCGACATCACTCGTGTCCTTGCTGAACATTCGCTCCGCTATATTTCGAAGTTAAAATGACGTTGACAAGTTCGACGCCAAAGAATGGATCGAATGGATCGACGAAGAAACTCGATGGGGTCTAACGTTGGAATAGAGGGGATCGCGGTTTTGGCGATACATGGGAGATTTCGAAAAATGACGTCACGCGACGAAAATTTCATCCATTTGTCGCAAGCGTGGCTGAAGAAATTGGCATCGATCCACTGACCTGTTCCAGAATTACGTCACTCTTAATTTGCGGTAATCTTACGTGCGTTGCTACAATACGATGATCGCGATCTTGGCTGTGATCGGAAAAGGCACAATGAGAAAAAAAGGGAACAAGAAGATTCGCGTGCAAGTTTTCAGTCTATAGCGTCGGATGTTCGAGAATTTCTAAATTTGGTCTTCTTCCGGGATTCCACTAATGTCCTCCAACCCCTTTGTCCGATGTTCCTCCCCGTCGCCCGATCCTCGCACCCGGCATTGCTCGCGAACCCGTGTAGAAATGTGACCGAGAATTTCCTACTTTGCGTTGAACGCTGGACGGGCTTGCCCTGTTCGATTTATCTGACCGGGCACATTCGTGGAATAGATAGGGAACACCGCGAAATTGTTTTAACGAGTTACTCTCTATATTCTACAATTTTTGACATAATCTCCCGTTTTTTTAAGGTCCATTCGTGATCGATCCTCGGAAAGAAAAACGGCGGTTCGGTACCTAACCTAGAACCTGTAACACGTAACAATTTGGCTCAAATTTCAACATTTTCAACACAGTGAAGCCTGTGTTGAAAATGTAACCGGAAATTTTACCGGACATATTCATCAAACGATTTTTTTGGAAACTCTGACTGGATGTAACCCCTTAACAAACTTTACTCTATTCTCTATGATTTTTGTAGCGATTTCCCAATTGTTTCAGAGTCAACTCATGATTAGTGGTCAGAAAGAATAACGGCGAATTCGAGCCTAAACTAAAACCTGTAATACGATTTGACGACGGCCTGATACAACGTAAGGATTCTAGAGGGCAGCACTTTTCCATAACGCACCATTTCTACACCAGAGGTTCCCAAATAGGGGGGGGGGCGTAGTGAGTTTTTTCCTAATACAAAATAACTATACAATCCTGAAAAAATGGCCAAGGGGGGGCGTGGAAAAAAAACTTTGGGAGCCCCTGTTCTACACGGAAAGCCTCGATGTACTCTGGCGTTTCGTTCGTGCCCTTATCCGCGAAGAAGCAAAAGCCGACGAGTGTGCCTGGCTGCCGGAAAGGCGCGGCGGAGAAAGAAAACAAACAAGAGGCGAGGAAGAAGAAGCGAGTCCCGGCATAGACGCGATGACAAAAGAGACTTGTGGGAAACGCGCACGTGTTATTATTATTTTGAACTTTGTGTCTCTCGCGGCGGCATATACGGGGACTGCGTCGCGTACATGATCAATGACCTTAAATCATCGCGGCAACGAGTCACAACAAACATATCCTCGCGAGTCTTATTGCCCGCGTGCACTTTTGCATTACCTGTGCACACGGATCGAAGCGACGCGTTTTCCCGCCTTGGCGTAACTCGCGCGAGTTTGCACCTCCGCCCAAAGAAATTACGTCCTTTCGTTCCGGCAATGACGCGGCTGCCCGTGTGTGCGCCCGTACGGACGCTTCCCCGTGAGCCATCGTAGCTGCGCGCTTGGAAAATCGCGCGTATGTATCAATATGCAAATATTACGGATGGTATGCGACGCAAATCGAAACGTGTATATGTGGCGAGCTATCGCGATGGCCAGTTTTGCATTTACGTTACGTGTCGCAATTACAGAGTCGGCAAACACTCAATATTTGCATATTTACCACGCAACCGAGCACAATAACTGATTACAGCCGATAAAATGCTATTGGACAACAGATTTGCCTGCGTGTTTATTGTACGAATGTACATTACGCGCAGCCTTGGCCAAATCTACAAGGCGGTTCGTTATGATCTCGTTATCCCCAAATATTACGACGTAAAAGAAAAAAGACCGAACGGGACGTGGAGAAATATGAATAGGGGATTATCGATATCTCTGTGTGTTAAATAATCCATCACATTACCCCAATGCGAACATAACCTATGTAACCCCAAAAAATCAGAATATGCCATTCTTTATTGATGGTGCTGTAGTCATGGATCTTCATCTTCGCAAAAAACACTTTGTGGATTTCAATAGGAAAAAGGTTACCGACTGTTTGACAAAAGCGTGCACGGCTGCATTTCTTTCTGGAAACCGTTAAACGGCGGATATGAACGAGAGAAGACTGCAGGAGTATCCCACCAAGATGCTCCGCACAGAAAGCGGCATCTGTACCAGCTGTAGTCACGGTTTAGAATAATGCGTCGAAATTGAACTTATTTGGGTGAATATAAATTGGGACCGCGATTGGAACGTTACTTATCGACGAGCCTTCTTCTAGGGCACATTCTCCCATCAATCGCGTCTACTCACACCGATCGAAAAGTTTGAAGTTTGCATCGTTGAACCGCACAAAAAATCGTTTTTCATTTTTTTATTCTCATTGCTATGCAAATCTATATATTACAGAATTGTCACAACTAGCTAAATGAAAAAGTATATAAATATTCGCATAATTTTAAATAATAGCTCAAATTTGCGAAAGAAAAGTTGAAAAACAAGAAATAGATCATATTTTTTTGCATTCCAACGATGCAAACAACAACACGATAGGAGCAACTAATCCAGCGGAGCGTGAAACACCCGGCAAAGGTGCACGTGTAAGGCTGTTTCCCGATCACACCAGGTAATTAGTGGAAAGCATTCCTCGGAGATACCAGGTGATTATTATTCGTGGAGACGGCAGGAGCATTTATTAATAGTAAATCACCACGATTCCCACAATGTTCATACGTGGTTAATATTTTCAATGCCTTCACCGAAATAGACATTGAGTTTCGCCGTATATACTCTTGTCGAACAGACGGCATTCTTCCATGAAAAAACTTAATCCGTTAACAAAATATTGAAAATTTGACAAGGTGAAGTAGAAGCTGTACCATGTGACTCATTACTGCAAGATAGATATCTAAAACTGTTTGATCAAGATTTCTCAAAGATGAACAATTTTTAGGGTTAAATTGAACAACCATTTTCTGCGTCTATCAATTCTGAGAGGCCTGATTCTCGGTTTAATAAAATTAATGTGGATGGCTACGAGAAATATGGGTTTAAAGATTTGTGAGGTTATGTGGATCTTTTGCACATCCTTAAAGAGGATCAGGGCAAGTTGAGCACTCGGATTCTTTTCGCGAAGGCTACGTGTTTACATCTACGCAGTGGTAAAAGAGAATCGGAATGTTTCCGCCTACAGATACGCGGTGATTCTTCGTTTACAGTTTGTGTAGAAGAAGGTCCAGCTATGCAAGGTGGACACTCTTCGAGACGCCAGATTTGATTTCATACTCCGTATATGCTCGACGCATTTTTTATTTGCGCGTTGCGCGCGCTGATTATTATGCACTCGGTAATCAGTCGCTTTTCAGTTATCAATTCAACTGCAAGAGAAAAACGCTCGTACTCCTCATGCCAGTGACGAATCTAGTAGGCCGATTCGAATTCTCTCGTTCAACCCACTTTCCATTCCCCTCGCTCGTTAATTTCCGACGTTTTCCTACTCGAGCAATTTTTCAAATGCTCTCGGAAGTCGATTTTTCAAACGACCGGGAAAGAGGAAATTTTACCTGCGGAAAATACTCGCAGGATTCCGACATTAATTTTCTGCTGTATTTCGGAATCTTGGGAAGTAGAAAACGAGTTTGGAATGAATGAGCCCGAAGTTTCCAGAAGGCAAAAGCAACTCGCGTCTCGTGAGAACGTTGATTTATTAACATTTAAATTATAACGGCGTTTTGTGGGGAACGCAATCGCGATGTTTAACGGTTATCAATTTCAACGATCTGATAAAGTAAATCGTACGTATTGCGGCGACGGGTGTGTACTCCCGTGAGTTATTTCGCTTCAATGCCCACTTATTCCGCGGAATATCGTGCGTTTAGTCGATTAAAGGGTTAATAATGCACATAGTGGCGAGGGGCGGGGAGCGGAGAGGAGAGACAAAAAAGAGTGAGAACACTTAAGGAGGTCGTTGAAATACCGTTCGTAAACAATTTATACGTACACATATACGGGGGATTCAACGTGACAGTGACCATTTTTCATTCTTTACGATAAACATTTTCGGCGCAAATCAACTAACACGAAAAGGTAGTAATTTTCTATTCTTTCAAATTTATTATTCTCCTGAATTTCCATTGTTGTATTTCATATCAACGATCCATGGTTGAAACAACGTTTGTGTAAAAATATGTCTTTAAGAAACAAGCTTTTATTTAATGTAGCTAGTAGTGAAAAGTAGAAAATAATTGTTTTTGAAGCGAAGAATTGAAAATTTTCCCACGATATTTTTGGATAGTTGAATCATGCACTGTCACCTCCTAAATGCGCGTTTGCAAAATTTCAGACCGTCGAGTAGTCGGAAACTGGGTGAAATATCGATTTTCCATTTTGCATCACACGGAAAATACAGTTAAACAAAAGGTTGTAAAAATAGCTGTGAGAAAGAAACCGTATGAAAAATCGGATCCTTTGTGTCGATTTGACTTGGTTCCAAAAGTTATCAGCTCGGACTCGGGGAAATTCCAATCTGCCAATAATCGCAAGTCGTAACGCGGGAGAATTGATCGTCGTGTGGATTTTTCGAAGCTGCGGATATCACGAACCGGAAACAACGACATTCCAGGACGAAAAATACAAAGCACCTTTACGTTCGAAAGGAACTATTAAAATTTACGTGGAACGGCTGATACGTGTATCACGAGGCGTATACGGGCTCGTGCATCGTTCGCGAACAAAGAGAAGCTCCGCAATGCGAAGAGGGATGAGAGGAGAGGAGAGAGAGATAGAGAGCTCTTCGGAATAGTGCGTGGAGCTCGAACGCGGACAATAGTGCCGATTATTCGCGACCATGTAATCAGTGGGTTGCCACGGATAATTTAGCCGGGAGTTGCACTTATCGCGGGAGAGAGGGAGAGGGAGGGAGCCCGGGAGAGCGACGGAGATACCAGAATGAGGGGAAAGCCTCGCTCGAGTACATACTCTAAATATACTCGTACCAGTACATATTCCTCTTTAATTATTGTAGCCATGCACCATATTTTGTATGTCTCTGTATCAACCACGCTCGTTTGCAGCCCAGCTTTTTTTTCGTTTCCCCTGTACATGTTGGGACTTTGCGGTTATTCCGATGCCCTCGCGGTCGCTAATGTTTGATAAATGCAAATATGAAAGTAATCGTTGGCTCGTTGAAACATTATTTTAAAAAATTGATGGGTTCGTTGATATTCAAATGTTTTTCATTCGTTTCCATTTATTTTCATAATTTTATTTAATATGTTTTATTTTATGTGCTTGTTTATCCTTATTTCAACATTTTATTTTGTGGACTCGTTTTTTCTGATTTTTACATTTTATCTTTATAAAGTAGAAAAATAAAAATGAATTAATATATTGAAAACCTTAAGGATAATTAAAAAATGAAAATCAACAAAATACACATGAAAAAAAAAGAATAACTGAACCGACAAAATGAAATATTAAAATGGCAATGAATAATAACACTTGTGTAATTATTCATTGCCTACTATATTTTAATAATCAATTCTAAAATAATTTTTATGTTTTCATCATGTTTTCGTATATATTTATTTTTATAATTTTTTTGTATTCATAAAAAGATTCTTGAAGTGACCCTTGGATAAACACGTATACGTTTATGCAGTGAAGATTTCGAGGACACACGGAGGATACTGCATCGTTGCTGCGGTTGCTGCAGAATTCACACAACGACATTTTCTATTTATATGCGATGCGTTCCATGGAATATCGGCAGGATCGTAAACGTCGGCGTTTGTCACGTTTGGGTTTGCGCACAGGTCTCGCCAAAAGAACGCGTAGCGTCGCAATATTCATTTTCCCAATTTTCCCGGACGTTGACCAGCCGTATTGAATTCATCAGCGGACGATCGCCAAACTGAATGGCCGACCAAAGTGGACGCAGCGACGGTGAAATTGAAAGAACGGAGAGAACATTTTTTTTTAAATTCACGTTCTCGAATATGAGTGTACTCGGTAGATACCGGAGGTACATCGTTGACGCTGATGAGGCGAAAAAAAAGACGAGGTATCATCACCGAGCCCTCTTCTTAATCTCGACCACCGGGAAGATACGTTTGTTTTCCATTTGTTTATCGTTTCAGTTCGGACGTCGCGTCATCGTCAGTTCTTCGATAAAGCTCTATCTCTTCGGCTGATTACGAATCTCTGGCGCTATTCGCGATCTTTCGAGAAAAAAATCGAGACAACGAAAAAGCTTGTTTTTTTTTTTAAGTGTTTTTCATTCTTTCCCTCGGTCGTGTCTGAGTTGCGCAATTGTCAGATTTTTATCGGACCCTATGTTGACGATCGACGACTAGAGTTACCGCTCGAGTTTGCGTTGGCGTGGGAAAAAAGAACGAACTGTGTGGCCTCGTGGCTTTTCGGCATAATTTTTATAACGAGCCCCCTGTTCGCTTTAATTTGTTGCAACTTCCGTCCAATTAGTCTCTTAGTGCAACCAAGCGAGCGTTTCGAACGCCTTCGGGGATTAACTTTTCGAACGCAAAATTGATTGAAGTAAATGCTAAATGATCCTTTCATTTTATACTCGTTAACTTTCATTCAGTGCGGACGATTTTTAAGTTTTTGTTGAAAATTTATTTGAAAATCATTTTAATAAGTTTTATCGTCCTGTCAAAAATACATTATTTCTTTTCTCATTTCTTATGACCCTAGCTGCTAAAACCACCAACGGACCAGACGGTACTTTTAAGGTGTTACTGGATTGATCGTCGGCCAAAAAGTTGGTCGAAACGGGAAAATCTCCTAGTCTAGATAGTGTCGTACATGTTTAGCCTTACAAATACCCAATTTGATCACAAATTAATACTTAGAAATAGTAATTTTTTACTTAAAATAATAATTCAAGAATTGATTTTGAAATTTCATAAAGTTCCTGAGTTGTTTTTATTTCTAGAGCTTCTCATTTTCGTAATTTTCAATAGTTTCCAACGGCTTCTCTGAATTCATCATTTCTAATCAATATTTGTTTCAATTAAAAAGAATTTCGGCCTGACAAAACTCTGTATCAATTGTGGGTAAAACCTCGATCTCGTCTCGTCAATACTCTCGTCAGAAAAGATTATGGAAAATTCTTTTTTTTTTTGGAGTTCGAGCAAGGGGTTGATGTAACATCCGATTTCCAGTCAAGCACGGGATCCATCAACGCTCAATCTTGAAAACCAACTTTTCCCCATTTACACGCGCACAGGCCAACGTTTATGAGCATAGCATTGAGAGGTAGGGTTCGTTGGTACTCGCGCTGGAAATTGGCGAGAAAATGCACGCTGCGTACATCGCGCATCGCATATCCTGTGTGCATGCGAACGCGCACGCCAGTATATATTCTATTGAATGATCATTATAATGCGCGCTCGTCTCTCTTGACGCGCGTTGAAGACCGCGCGTGTAAAGAGAACCGTGCGCGTACAACGCAGACGCGTGTGAGGCATTCGCCCGTTTCCCTGCAACGCCGTGTGTGCCTTGCACTCCTACGTTATTACTGCGTTATATGGTCCGTAGGCACATACGGACGCGGGGATAGGCCACGCGCGGTACTTCATTTATCTTCCTCCCAACGGCGCCATTCGACTCGCTCCCTTCCCCGAAAAATATGAAAAATGATTCGAACAGTGCAACGCTTAAATATACTCCTTACTATTCTCGTACGGAAATTCGAAAAAGCCACGAATACCGGGAACAACGTTTTTGCAATGATGGAGTATAAGCGCAAGGTCAACATAACCTTGCAAACTTTCGAATGCCGTTTCTCACACGGTTTTGCACGTAAAGGTGGGCATACATGATCCTTCCTATCGTCCAATCGGCATGACGCTACCGATTGGATCAGGTAGAATTGACCGTGTGTGCGAGTGGATTGGCATGACAGTTAGAATTGACGGAATAATCGACTTTCGATTCTTTCGGCTTGATCATATCGATTGGATACTGCCAATTGGACTGTGCATGGCTGTTGGCGATTGGCAGTTCAGTTCGGTCGGTCAGTCTTGTCAATGGTTTTGTCGGTGATAGATGTCTGTCGTCACCGGTGACGCCATGGCTGCAACTGAACGTCGCTGCCGATTGGACAGTTTGAACTGATGGTGTATGGTGTATATGGACGAACTGCAGATTGGATCAAGCCTGCAGTGTCATGCCGATTGGACGTTAGGAAGGATCATGTATGCCCACCTTAAGACTCGAAACGACGATTTTTATAGGCGCCGAGTGGGTCTAGTGTCAAAACTGTGCTGGTGCTGCCACCGCGCGGCACTGTTGAGAATTTCTATGGACTAACCTAGTTTGATCACAGATAGTTTCGTAGTTAAGGCGTATATCGGCTGGAAATCGTTAGTGTGCACAAAACTGGACACGCTCGAACAACCGTTATCAAATCACTTCAGTTAGAATTTGGTCAGGTTATATTTTTCACGATGCATGTATTCATTCGTTCATTTTAGCATGCAATTACGGATGGGGTAGGAAACTCGAACTTCGATTGACCAGGAGGCTCAAAACTCCCAAATTTAATATCCCGAAACTACGAGTTTCGTAAAGCTTTTGCTGTCATGAGCTTTATGAAACTTGTAGTTTCGGGATATTAAAATTGGGAGTTTTGAGCCTTCTGGTCAATCGAAGTTTAGGTTTTCTATACCAACCCTGCAGTTTCATGCTTAATAGCGACGTGTGCTATTGGCTTTTCGCACACATCTCCTTTCAGTCCACCATGCGGCCGAAAATTAAAGGTTGACAAACTGCACGCTGAGTGAATCGTTCTCTACTGCCGTTCTACCGAGATCTGTTTTGAAGGCCGTAGTTTTGAAGGCTTCGGAAAATTAAATGACGTAGGGCTTGGCTATGCTCTCTTATCTTGAATGTTATTCATCTTTTGTTTGGATAGAAAGCTGTAGGAAAGTAAACGCTTCTTTATCCGTTTCCTGTAACGAATTTCAAGCAAGCTTGAACTGGCTTGGACTGGCTTTCGACTCCGTAGATATTCTGGGATATTTAAGTCATCGAAAGAATCGAAAGGTAAGTTTTGAAAATAGAGATTATCGTGAAAATGTTTGCCGTCTTGTTTGTATGGCTCGAAGAGGTTCAACAACCAATTCCATAAGGAAGTTGGTCGTCGGCCAATTTCCTTTTGGATGCGTTCTATCGGTCATATCCACGGAAAAATTAATTTCAACAGGACCTAAGATTGCCCGCCTCGTTTTCGAGGTTAGGTTTCTTCGAATCTTAGAAATTTAGCACAAATCTTTACGGAGCACCCTGAAGTCAACTGTTGTTGATTAAATTACGTATACTATTTAATACAACGTAAAAAAATATAAAAAGTACTTTAAAGGTGAGTTTGGTATTTATAATAGAAAATTTCAGCGCAATCCTTTGTAAAAACCTGCCTCGAATTGTCGATAATTGCAATATTTTATTTCCGAAAACGACACAAGCCCTCCTCCCGAAGCTCAACGACACGCGATAATTGATCTTTCATTAGACATATGTACGCCTGAAAAAACTGTAATCCTTTACCGTTTATCAGGGAAGGCTCGACCCTTCTTATCGTTGCGATTTCGAAGCGGTTTTTTTTTTTAATACGGACGTGCGCAATTATGCTACTTTGTCCATCAGGGCACATTGCCCTCAAGCATCATCGAGTAGCGAGACCGCATCATCCTCGTTACAGTAATGTGCATAAAGTGGCCAGTTTTGTGGACGATCTATATACGCGAAGCTGATCGTCGTTGTAACCCGAGTAATTCGTAAAACGCCGCACGAAGATCAATATTATTTCAACGATCGGGGGTTTTGTATTCACGGCGTTATACGCGCCTGGAACGTAACGAGATATAACGATAAATTTAGCATTCGGGCCCGTGGGGCATCGCGGAGAAGAGTCGTCGCGAGGGCGATATCTTCCGCGCATATCCGTACGCGTACATTGCCACATATAGCAATACAGGAATATTTCGCGAGAACGAAACTCTCGGGTTGGTAATGTGACCATATTTGAAAAATTGGACACCGCGGTGGCGCCGCCTCGACGGCAATTCCTCGTACCGGCAGCTTCGAAGCGACGCGTGCCGCCATCTGTGCGAGGCGGGCTGAACCTCGTAGCCACGCGTTGCGGGGTGATTCACCCGACTGGCGGCGCTCCCGGCGCGAGCGAATCAAACATGGCGAAAGCAAAGTGACAACGCGTCTGTCGTTGAAGTGTTTCGCGACTATTTTCTTTTTTAAGTATATTATTTTTATGACGTTTTCATCGTTTGTTCACGTAGATGTCGAAGTTGTAGTTTGGTTTCGATAACGACCAATCGAAAGGACGTCAAGACGTTGGGCGGGTGGGAGATATTGCGAGCATCGCGGGGTGAAAGACAGAGATCGAAGGATCACACAAGGCACCTCGACTTCTCTCATGTACATATTTTTTTCGGCACCCGAAGTACGAAGGATCACGATCGAGTGTCGTACTGTCACACGCACACACGAACACGCATACACGTACAAACGGTGAGTCAGGCGAGTCTCTCGGAGGCTTCGTGGTATTATTTATATATATTGCTCAGGTTAAAACGAGGTTAATTGATATCAAAGAGGGGACAATTAAGGATCCTCTCTCTCTCTCTCTCTCTCTCTCTGCGTCCCTCTGACGCTTGGCAAAAGCGGTGATGTATATTTTCGCTTAACGCTCGCTCGACTCGACTCATTCCGACGTGGTCCGGTTCGATTTGGTATCTTCGCTTCTTATTTCCCCGCATTCTTCCTTTCCAACGTTTTCCGAAGCGTTCGGTCCGACTGACACTACGGCAAAACACTGCGCGAGTTCGACTTTTTTCTCCGAACGCACTGGCCGCGCTACTCCGTCTCTCTCTCTCTCTCTCTTCTCGCATCTCCAACGCTATCGTACACAACGCGTACCCGGCTGTGAAATACTTCAATCGGCGTTTTGTATACAAGTTTAGTCGAGGCGAGAAACTCGCACGACGAAGGCGCAGCGAGACGAGCGTGACGTTAGGCGTTTGTGCGCGTTTCAAATAATTCGCCGTTACGTGTATACACACGCGTGTATATATGTATATACATTTTTTTTTTCGTTTCTTCTTGACGCCTATCGGTGATCTTCGTAGAGTTTCTTTCTTTCGCGATTGACAATAACGGTGACGAGTTCGAATACCGCGGGTTGGCAGATAGATCTTGAGTGCAAAAGCGAGACGCCAACGTTATCGAGTCTTGCGCCAATTGTAAGGCTCGCGGTTCTTTCAAACCGGAAGTCGCCCGAGACAGCCACTCGATTAGCACGAACGGTTACGTATTGAGTTTCCAATCTCGATTACACACTCGGCATCTGTTACACCACAGGCGGTTGCGGATTAAAAAAACAACAGCAGCAACGGACAGTTGGTGTGATGTGACTCTGAATTGGGATAGTCTGGAGGAGCGCGAATCGCGCGGCATTTCGTCGCATCAGTACAGTATTTGAAAAAAAAAAAAAAAAAAAACGCGAATAATGAGTACGGACGCGCAGTTCGTTTTAGTCCTCAGAAAAACTAGGAGAAACGAACTTTTCTTTCTCAATCCGAATTTCTATCTTGAAATGCCGCTTCGCAAGGTTTTCGGGGGTGAGTAGTACGCAAACGCATGAAAACGGTTGTCGGACACGAGAGGAGCGAAATTGTCGTACTTTCCTCGGTTTCAAAACCATTGCCGAGACTTTTGCACGGAAATAGCAGACCTGGACTTTCACCGGGCCTACCTTGTTCGGTATAGACGGATATAGATGTGGACAGCCTCTGTGCTGTACCCAACTATACACGTACATGTATAGATTATTCTACTCTCGGTTATTAATGGAGCGGGACGTGTTTCAATTTATTTATATGTACAGAGAGAGAGAGAGAGAGAGAGAGAGAGAGAGAAAGATAGAGGACGCCTTGGCCTCTTTGAGGCGCAATGCCACATCGAGCGAGCCGCTACGAGTGCGACCGAGCGATAACTTTTTTCGTACCGAGTTTTTTTTTCCCAATGACTTGTATTTCGGAAAACAAAACACAATATTCACCGCGCACGGGGCCAAACCATTTGAGAAATATTAAAAAAACAAACATTGCTTTCCGTGATGCAGGAAAATTCTTTTTTTTTATTATTAAGGAGAAGGATAAACGCTGCCACTTGACATACGAATGCGAGAGAGATAGCTGAAGGTTTTAAATCCTAATTTCTCGATGACAAATTAATTTTAACGTTCGAGCCTGATGCTCGAATTTTCCTAAAAAAATTGGTCGTTTATGAGGAAATTGGGTTCGAAAATTTGTGAGGTTATGTCGATCTTCTACGTGTCCTTTATATAAATTATTTCGAAATTCTTATTGTAGCTCGTCATTGGAGATACTGAAAGAGCTCCGAGCAGTTATCGCAGCCTACATCTGTCGAAAAAAATTGAGGGCTGCGGGATAAATAAATTTTCGGTGTCAACGTTTGAAACTTGATCGTTAAAACTCGCCAGGGAATTCTCGCTCGGCATACGCAACCTCTGCTGAGTCCCTCAACGCGATGAGAAAATAATTCACTCCTGTTCTGGCTCTCACGCTCTCTTTGTCGCTTCCACGTTATCCCGAGGTGTTGAGGAAAACGCACTCGATGGCCGAACCATTCGTCTCTCTCGCTTTCTCTCTCTCTCTCTCTCTCGCTCGATCTATTCCACGAGGACGTTTTTCGTATCGTTTCGATATGAAACTGGGAATGGGTGGGAGATATACAGCAATCGTGTTCCATTGCGACTAGCACTTTGCAAAAAAAGGTTGGACAAGGAGGTTGGCATACGCTGGGGAATATGAGACACGTAAATTCATTCACGAGCTTTTTTTGCTCGCTCACAAAAAACGATCAGTTGAGTTTCTTTTCACGATACCGCCTTTCTTTGAGACACAAAAAATTGGCGCGTCTCCAACCAAGAAGCAATCGACGAGCTGACTTATTTTTCTTTTGTGCGATTGGAATTTGCATCGTTGGAGTACAATCGATATTTTTTTCACTCGAATTTCTCGTAACGGAGCTCACCTTTCCCGTTGCCTGTTTCTTAAGATTCTTCTTTGCGAATGTGCGATTGATGGTTGTGAAGAGTATCAGAAACAATAGGAAAAGTAAGGGAACAAAAATGGGAATTTTCGTTGCATTCCAATGATGTGAACTACAACACCGTTTTTTATTCAAGTCGTCCTTTCGGTACTTCCTTCTACTCATCGAGGCTGGAAAATCGTGCAAAACACCACTCGGATATATCACTTAAGGGTCTACTGCGAAGAACCAGAAATAAGAGTTATTTAAAAATTAATTAACGAACATGATTGGTATACGACGTAGACGTTTATTTACATGTACGTGAACAAAGTTGTTCACCAAATCTAATTTCATTTCCACAACATTTTATCACATTCTTTCACAAAATTCAATTTTTTAAAGTTGTTTACATCTCGTAAAGTGTTTTTGAAAATGAGGACGAAAAAAACCTATTTGTTTCTCAAAATGGATGATTTATCGAGTACCGCGTTTTGAAAAACGTAATTCCGAGAAAAACTTGTTTCAAGATTAACTATCAATTTTATCTTTTTTATAGTAAGTTTATTTTCGATCTGTGATTGGTACACCATATGTGGAAACTTTCCTTCAATTTTAATTTCCTCAAAATTTGAATCGTCGAAAACGTTTGTGAAATTTTCAAGATAGCCAAACTCCTTAACTTCCGCTCGGAATTCTCAACGTGATCTTTTTTCGTTCTCCGAGCGTATTGTTAATCCGTTGTCGGAAAGCCAAGATGAAACGCCAAAATGTTATACAAAAAAAGATTGAAAAGTAAACAGCTGTTCACGGTGCTTCCCGTGGGCCGGCATTTTTGGCATTTCGTCCTGTTTTTCTCCATGTACTATCTGAAGGTTTTTTTTTGGCACGTGAAGTGCGGCGTCTCGGCGTCTCGAAGAAAATACGAAAAGTCGTCGAATTGGCGATCGTGCCGCGCACGTCACGCCGTTCCTTGAATCCAATCACGCTTCTCGAGTCATTATCCGGAGCACGGACGTTTTCGTGTATGCTCAGAATGTAGATAGAGATCGATGAAACACCACGAGAATTCCGTTTATCTGATTTTGCATGATTCGTTCAATTGGGTCTTCCGAGAGCATCTTGATGAAGAAGCAGGTCTAGGATCAGAGTTCAAAAGTCGAGGAAATATATGTCCCATCGATCTAAGATGCGAGCTGGATAAGTGCAGGAAGTTGGTAAACATAGAAAACGCTGAATAAATTATCCGCTGAAAAAACATACGCGATTCGGGGATTATGCGCTCAATTTGCATATTTTTAATTAATCATTAATATGCAATATAGTTGTACATGTTATTTAAAAGATATAACGTCAGCGTTTGCATTGATGAACACATAATAATGTTTTTATTCTCAATTTGTCGTTTCTTAGTTTTGATTACGACCCGAAACATTTTTTTCGAAAACTTGAAGTCGAAAATACCTGAACATGTAAAAACTTTTGCTCGATTTCCATGGCACGAATTGACAGGAAAAGACATGTAAGAAATTAGAGATTGTTCATTTTCGTTACACACGCCAATCATGCAAACTTCAAAAGTCATTCAAAATATTTTAAGTAATACGATAGTGATTTTAGCGGTTCTAATAAAAAGCACAATAATTATTATGTTAATAATAATAATAATAGGTATACCGATATCGCAGTAGATAATCAATAATTCAATGTTGCTACTGTATTATAACTACCTTGATTATTATCAACGTCCATATGAATATTGAACGATCGACTATAAATTCATTGTTTTTCTTTGCAGGCAAGGGGCTCAAAGCGTGCAAAACAAGAATGCCCACGCAGACCACGGAAAGCGATGACATACGCGTGAAAATCGTATACAATGGGTAATTTATAATTTTTTGTATTTTTTATTTTGTACCGTTACCAGATTCTTTATATCGTGCTATTTATTACTTTTTTTTTATTACTAAACATATTTTATTCATTTTTAAAGAACGGCAAACTTTAGTGATGAAGGATATTCATTATTATAATATTATCATACAAACTCTGTTTTGCAGATTCAGGTTGTACGTCTTCAACAAAACGTTTTTGAAAAACGTTTGGAAGTTTTGGTAACCTGAATCCGTAAACGAATTGGGCGAATTGATAAATTTAATTTTCCTTGCATTTAAAACAATTCGATATTGAACGTTTTTTTTTTGGTGCATTTGCATATTGACTGCGGAGAGCGCGTGCGATCGCGAAAAATCAATCCGCCCCCCTTGTTGTGACGGGACGCGCGTCGGGAATCATGATATCGTGGCTTGCAAACTGTCGTCCGATATCTACACGTGGGTGTCCGCTTATACGTATATGCTGACATGGGCAGTTCCAACCCAAATGGAATCCATTGCGACTTTAATAATCGCAGGTGTTTTTTTCTCTTGCTCGGAACACCCGAGTGTAACGAATAAGGTCTAATTGCAAGCGTCGGATGGCTTTTTAATTTTCTCATTAATATTCCGTCACGGGTATTGATGGATGCTACGGGTTGACCGCTTAACCGTGCATCGGCTGCCGCGTCAACCAGTGAACGGAAGGTCAATATAGGCGACCTTGGTGGAGACACTTGAGCAAACCGTCTGTGCATCGGGGAATCAAAAGTGTATGGGGCCGTTTATACCGGTACTGGGTTTCCGCACTTTCCCGGTGCCCTTGACGAATGCCCGATCAGGCAGGGGAAACGCAAAATCAGTCAAGGGTATATTTCAATTTCGCAAATGCCAAATTTTTCCGATTCATATATGAATGCTCCATCGATGAATTAAATATTTCGTTGATAATTCATTTCCATTTCGATATTTAGTTATTGTTTTAAAAAATGATTAGTAGAAGTCGAAAATGATACTTTGTGTGGAATTATGCGGTTATAAATTGATATGCTTCCATTGGATACGAATTATTCAACATGGGGAATTAAATATCTGCTATACATTTTTTAAGGTACATTTATTTTAAAGGGGAAAGAGTTGATAGAAAAATTAATATTTTTTTTATAAAAATCTCTATCATATATAATTCGATAACGAGTCGAATTCGTAAAATTCTCTCGAGAGTTTCGGCAGCTTCGTTATTTATCAATATAAGATATCTCGTAATTTCGAGCCCTGAATGTCTTACATCTCAAAAGTGAAGTTTGCATCTTTGAAGCATAACGAGACTGATTTTGTATTTTATTCGTAAAATATTTTTATAAGATTTGAGTTACGAAATCATGAAAGCATTTGTTAGCATTTTCGTACAGTGATTTAGAACGACTTTATAAAATATAATTCGAACGCCTTGAAGTCTATGATTTGCATTGAGAGCCCAACCTAGTACGTTTTTTTGATAACGTGTAGCATTAATAAAAAAGTGATTTCAACTTTTTAGTAGATTATCCGAAGCTTTTGAATAATTGAAAAAATGACGAAAAAAAAGAAATGGTCAATTTTCATTGCGTTTTAATGATGGAAACTTCGTTATCGAGTTTCGCGGAATATTAAACGTGGAAACCTTCGTTGATGCGCGAACGGCACAGCTACCGTCGATGTATATGGAATACCGAGCCTTTTTCATCTCGTGCCAATATCGCCGGCGCTGAACGCCCTAGTTGCAAAACTTTGTGCCGTAAAATATGTCGAAGAAGGAAAGGAAAAGAAAAGGAAGCGAAGAACAAAAAAACAAACAACGCAGACGCGTACGCGGTAGACGTCTTTTTCACTTCGTACACAATGGGGGACAACCTTGAAAGTCCATCCAAGTTCCAGTACTCGTCTGGGTACAACGAGATTTTATTGTAACGAGAGGCGAGAGAGTGCCTTTATATCGCGTCGATACGAACGAGACTCACGGAGACGATCGATGATACTTCTCAATTGATCACTCGCCTTCGCGTATTCGCATCCTCTTGATATTGCGCGCGCAAAAAAAAGCCTTGTCGATTTTCTCGTTGACGATTGTACGTCGTGTTACGTTCGCGCATGCGCAAACGGCATCAAATAGCTGCGAGTCAATTACAATGTTTATCGATAAATACCTTTGTGTTGGTGTTGATGCTCGAATATGTATGACGTTGATCGTCGCACCGTTGAATCTCGACGAAAGTTTCGTTACAACGATATTGCTTGGCAAATTTGGGCTACGAAAATCATTCGTACTTGTTTCAGGATTTTTACCAGAAATTCATTGGGTGAATGAAAAAAAGAATCGATTATGAAGAAAACGCAGAAAAGAGAAGATAAAGTAGAATATTTGTTGCATTCGAAGGGTGGAAACTTCAAAATTGTGAATGTGTCCATACTAACGTTGCAAATAAAAAAAGAAAATTCAGGAGGAACATTTATTACTTTTCGAAATGCAATGAATTTTAAAAATGGTAGGATTACAAAAAGGAAATTTCAGAAGAAAAATTCATTACATTTAAAAATGCAATGAATTTCTTTCATTGATTAATCCTTTTTTTCCATTTTTAAAAATAATTATTGAAAGCGTTTTTCCAGAAATTGAGGTGGACAGTGTCCAATATATGTCCGTGAAGTTAGCATCGCAATTGTCAGCCCTCATGAAGAAACGGCGTATAAAGTGGCATCCCGCATATTTCTAGAGTTCGTAATTGCTAATAAGTTTTAAGAATATCTATGTCGATTTTACTATCGAAAAAACACATTTTCTATAAATGAGATGCTAACTTCACAAAACGGATCTAAGCATGTAATCGAATTTTATAAACTTAAGAATGAAATTAAAAATTTCTACATCTTAAGCCTAGTTAATGAATGGTTCTACCGGTTGAAAGTAATTAGAATCGCTAACGACTGCTATAATCGACGTATCCATATAGGAATGAGCTGGTGAGATAAAATTGCTATTTCTAAATGGTATGAAGGTATGGAATGATAACTAGGGATCTCTTACATAAATTCCGGAACAGTTCTGATCTTTTGAACATTCTGAATATTTATGGTTGATCGGTATAAACAACGTATCGCTACAAAAGTGAGATGCTGTAATATAACTAAGATTTCTGTGTAAATGAAACTCCTCGAATGGTAGTCCCTCGCACAAGTTTCGAAAGAGTTGTGCTCTTCAAATCTCCTGAATAATTATCTAAAACTTTCGCGCAACTCAGAGCTAACACTTATACCTCAGCATCTCACTCAAAAATGGATATTTTATTTGAACGATACAGCCAAATTGTCTTCGGCATATTTGCACTACGAAAATTATGCAAACAATTTTCACAATTTTTGTTTACCATCTCAGAATAACCTTTACTTATAATTCGATTTTAATTAAACTCAATGTTTGATGATAATGAAACAAAGAAATTGAGAAAAAAAAATCTTTGCATTCCACAGATGCAAACTTTTTTGACCCCATTAAAATGTTTATTGGCGTTATTTTCCCAGAGAGGTGCAAATCACGTACATCACGGCCGGTATATCGGTCGACACGCTGCGGGAGGAAATGCGAACAATCTGTGGTTTCGGGACGGCGGGGCCGGGATCCGGGCCCGACCAATTCACGATGAAGTGGATCGACGACGAAGGCGATCCCTGCCGAATCGCCTCGCAGCACGAACTCGACGAGGCGCTGCGCTTGTACGAGCTTGAAAAGGACACGGAAATAACGATACACGGTCAGTACTTCAAAGTCACGTTACTCGTGAGACCTTGCGATATACATTTTTGCGATAAACGCTATATCCATCTTTGCGATAAAAAAAAACACGCCCATACTCGAACATCTATCCAGCTGTGCATAAATACCCGTGTGGGTGGTAAATATATAATGGAAGCAGATTTTCGCATTTGAGACATCTCTGCGCATTAAATAATCCGAGTGTATTCGTGCTTCGATAAATTAATCGCTATTATTGAAATAAGTTCAAGGTTTTTACCTCGCGCTGAGTAACAGCGATGGGAGAAGGTGAAAGGTCAATTTTAAAAAGATCGATACTAAAACTCGACTTAGAGACGGATGTAAGTCCGATAATTCTTTTATTGTGGAAATATAGGGTTGAAGTTTGCGTCGTTGGAATGCAACCAATGATTTTTTCAATTTATTTTTATATTTTCCGAAATCGTTATTAACCAAAATCATAATTCGCTTATTTGATACAGATCGCTAAATAAGAGACTTGAAAATGCTTGGATGATTTTTTTAACCGAAATACGAGCAGAGAGAATTGAAAAATTGGCAAAAAAAAAAATCGTTCCATCCCAACGATGCAACCTTAAATGTTACATAAAAATAGATGTTAACGAGCCACTATACTATGGTAGGTCTGAGAATATTTTTTGTGAAGTGCAGCTCGATTTTAATCGCATTTACGAATTTTATGCAGATTTGTTACAGTATTCAGAATTCGTGGATCCTTATTAAAGTTTGAATAATTTATTTCGCCGTTATGAACTATAGATAGAACTATAGCATGCTTTTTTAATGTGATTGTAGCTATATTATGATTACTATAATTAGTACAGCCATTAGTACAATCATAACTAACATGACCATTATTCGTATTTTAACTGCGAGTTCTATTTGCACAATTTGAAGAAATTGAAGGTATAATTCCAATGCGAGGTGAAGTACTATTTTCAAATTGTTCGAATTTGTTTTTACCGATGTTTATTTCGAGGTGTGCAATCGGAATTTCTAATATTTAGTAGGATGGTAAAAACGAGGAAATAAAAAAGGATTGTCGTTGCACTCGAACGGTGCAAAGTTCAATACCATGTAAACATTCGTTATCAGCACATTTGATATTTTTGTAGTTTATTTCTAAAGTTTTATTATGAATATCTCTCTCGGAACCGGATATCTCCAAAACTGACTTCTCCCGAATATTTATATATATGCTGAGCGTACGTGCTCATAGTACAAGGTGGCAAAAAAATTCGTCAGTTTCCCCGGGTTACCCGCTTCGGTTACGTAACGTGTATTGTTTTTTTCTATCCTGTTTTTTTCCCTCCCGCTTTCGCTTCCGCCGAATCGGCAAAATCGAAACGTGACTCCAATAATACGGCAAACCGGGCTTGTTAAAGGTCGCTCGTTAAATATTCGAGCACCATTCGCGCTGCTTTTGGCACGAGTCCATTTAATATTCCTGTATACTATACGTATATCGAAAAATGATTTTAACTCCTTTATCAGCGGGGAGTCCAAGGAAAATTGATTGAGCCGTTCAGCTTTCTTCGAATTCTGATATTAGAAGGGTTTAAAAGGTTTAATATGGCACAGGCATACGTATCTATGATCGCAAGATTTTACGCTGGAACTCAAGGAATAAACAAAAATATTTATATAAATATAAAGTATTGTAATAATATATTATTGTGTAATGGTAACATATTATTATAATTACTTTATTTTATAATACACGAACTCGCTCAAAAGTATTAGGCATCCTGTAATTTTTCCGTTTTTTTCAAAAAATCGAATATCCCTGGAAAAGAATGATAAACCAATTTACCAAACCACATTTTGAAGAGGATGAAGCCATCTTCGTCCATCTTTCTTTAAATTTTTATTTCCGCGTTTGTTTTTGTAGTCGATGCGTCATTTTGAAAATACCGTTTTTTCAGGACTTTCGCACTTTGTAGAATAGCGTGCTGGACCTTGAAAAATAATGATTTCGCCAATTAGCGTAAGATCTTTAAAGAGGAAAGTTTTTATTTTTACAACTCCCCCCCCCTGAAATATTGAATTGTTTCTCCGAATAGAAAAATTATGTAGTTACCCAATACTTTTGCCCAAGGCTGTATGATATAAAATATTCGAGGATTTATATTTATTTATATATTTTTTCTAAAACGATTATTGTAATGATAACATTTTGATAATAATAATGTGCAGCCGCAATGGTACAATCTCAGCCTAGACCTCCAACTCTGATTTTAGAGATACAGTGTGTTTGCATACTGTGGTTTTTTGCATAATCAACAAACACCTTGGATTGTCATTTATATCTAAGTAGCGGTATTTTTAAAATGAATTTTTGTCACACTCCGCTGGTATTATTTATGGTTATTATTCAAGCTTCTCAATTCGAGTAGTTTGAATAATACGCGATAAATTTGAAGAAGTACGGATTCATTTGGATTATTCAACGCGCGGTGACTCGTGACGCAAGACGATCTTTTTTTTTTTTGTCACGTCTAAATAAAACGTTCTTTGATAATAATAACTGACCGATAAATGTCGAGGGTTAAAGGTCGGATGTAAGAGATCTCCCGTGCGCCAAGATTACCGCGAGTGCATCGATTTAACGTCACGAAAGATTGGTAAACGCGATTTGCATGACACGAAGCATTAACGTCACGTGTATCGCGTAATATAGCGCACGAGGAAGAATCTCTTGTTTTTCCTACTCCTCCGTCTTTCCCGAATAATAAGATTACTCCGTTGGGTATCGGAACGCGAAGCGGCCAAATTTCCGTCCTTGCCTTTTTTTCCGCGCTAGTCCAGGACTGAGATTTCTTATTAGACAAGTTTGTCTGATGCGACTTGTTCCTCCGTAGCCAGGAAGAATCTTTCCAATTTCGTCTTGCCATTTGTTTGTCACAACACAATGCCCGCTCGTCTATTCTTGTCACTTTCTGCTTCCAAAAACGCAAATTATTCACGTTTCCAGTGTTCTGGGAGTTTTTGCGACCGAAGTCGCTCCAGAGACTGCAAATTAATATATTCCGTAAATAAAGAAGAAAGGCAATTTTGAATTCGACGAAATTTCGCCGATCGCGTTTTCGTCACTTGAAAAGTGTTACCCGACCAATTATACTAAATAGTTGTCTTTGCAACAAAAGAGACAATATAAATTGCCGATTGTATCGATTTCAGTGTTGCGGCAATCATGATAAACCATGGTTCGATTTTTTCCGATTTTTCGGCAGTATTTACGATGTTTTAAGTGTTTAAGAAATAAATTGACCCTTTTTTGAATGTTCAAGAACTAAATTTAGAATTATCTTACGATTTGTAAATAATTAATCGTAGACTGCTTTCGTAATGCATCACAGTCCATCTATTTATGGAAAAGGCAAAATCTTGAGTTACTAGCTCATCATACTGACTCCACACTAAATCACGAAATGTAGAAACGTAAAATTTTGGGGGCGTGTTGATATTGCGATATAGGTATCGTATAAGATAGGGTTTTTCAGAATTCTTTTTTTAAGGAGATAAAATCGTTAATTTTTAATATTAAATTAATGAAAATTTATATCTAGACTTTTGGTTGAAAAATAAAGGTGACGTGTTTCAGCGTTTTTGGAAAATCTACGGTTGAGGGGTTAAAATCTGGAGTGCACGAATTTTCTATGGGAGTTCCGGCATTTTTTAAGTATATATTGCAATAATAAATACGCGATCCACACGGACGAAGTCACGGGCAGTAGTTAGTTGACTATACATTTTCCTTGCTCCTTTTCTAGCACAATGTAATCAATTACGAATTGAATACCGATCTCAGAAAGCGGCTTAGCATGGCTAATGAATCGGCAATCGGAGTTTGGCGAGCAGCTACCTCGATTCAGAGAGCTTTCAACCCTCACAGTCAGATCGCTGCAGTCGACCAAAAAATTCCAATTCAATTTTGCTCTTCAAAATCTCTAGGGCTCGTTACGCTTTTCGTTTCCTCATTCGTCCAAGTACGAAATAGAAATAAAAAAGTTTTTCACGGCGAAGTGAAAATCGCTTACGGACTCGTACTTCCTTGATTAAAAATTCAACCTTTTATGGATCCGACAAGCTACAGAATCGCCACTTCACAGTCCGATACTCGCTTCAGTGCGTTTTAATAAGATTTTTCGTGCCCTTTCGATTCTTGTATTTATTCGCCATTCCGAGAAACGTCAAATCAAAAGAGTTCAAACGTCCGCGAATTTCGTTTGAACGGTTCAATTTTCGCAGGTCACTTTTTTTTCTTTTTTTTTTTTTCGTTGGTTGCCTAGACACTGTTCGTCCTTTGCGGCCTTCAATCGAACGGAAGCGATGAAGGCTTTGTCGCTAACCCGATATTCAATTTCTCTTTTTGCAGCTGTTCGTTTTTTAAAAATTATCCCTACCGAATAATCGTTCCGGTCAGCGTACAATTACTGCGCTCGCACTCTATTTACATGTATACTTGTACGTTTACACGTATACGTGTAAAAACTGACGATGGAACATACAACTCTCCCAGGAATGGAAATGAGAGGGAGAATCAATTTGCAACTCTCAACTACTTTTAGCGAAAATCCGAACGAATGAATACGAACAAAGTCAGTCGTGCGGACACGACAACTAATTACGCTCCATTACCGCACGATCGTATTACCATCCCACTCCCTCTCTGTCCCTTGTCCCTCCTTCATACCTCTCTCCCTCTCTCTCTGTCCCCTTGTCCTCTCTTTCTATTTATACAACGAGAGACTACCCCGCGAGGCTGAATCTTTTATAAAACGAGCTGAACTCTGAAAACCGCTTAAGAACTTTGAAAATTCCATTTTCTACCCTCGCTCGTTCTCATTGCCCTGCCCGTTCTCTCATTCGTCTCCCTCGTTGAAGAATTCATCTCGTTAATACTTTATCCTCTTTTCGATCGTCGAAGCTGAAGACATTTTTTTTTTTTTTTCGTCGTGCCCTCCTAGGCGAGAACCCGCTCAGCCGTTGATGACGAGGGGCTTCGGTGTCTCCTGAAGTCGATTTAGACTCGATTTTTGGAGGGCCCTTCGTATCTCGCCCGAGGAGCTAGAGTGCTCCGGGCGAATCAGCGATTCGTGCCAGAGAAACACAGAAGCCAAGAGATTGTAAGAAAGAGAAGGGTAGGGGCTCTGGAGACGCATTCATTGAAAACCGGAAATTTGTAGTTTCCGACTTTTGTCCGGTAGGCGAGGTCGTCACCGATTCGTTTCATCGGATATTCCAGCCTTCTATATGTAGCCCACTACTGTGATTATTCGCTCGGTGTATCAGCGCCACCCGAGCAATGCGGAATTTTTTCCAACTGCTACTGCGCTCCAGAAAAGTAATGGAAAAATTTTATCACTGTCCGGAGAAATGTAGAAAAGACGGGGGAGCGGGGGCTCGGTGGTGGTGCTCCACAGAGACCATAAGAGCACGGTGCAGCTCTTACGGTTCGACGATCCGCTATGACTCGCTGCTAGTTCTCGAAGACAACGGTAGTCTCGGGAAAACTCTCAGATCTCTTGTACGTGAATTAGCACAGCTACGATTATCCTTGGCAGGGTACACTTTGCGAGAAGTGCAATTTCACGAAAACAAACGCCGCCGGAAAGAGCTTGACTGCAAGAGAATTGTAGAATCAGACACCGAGTAAAAAGAACGCGGAACCGAAGCAGTATCTCGACATTCGTTTATGAATTTTTAACGAGATATGCGAGATTCGAGTTTTCCTCGTCAGTTGTTTCGCGGACAAAAACACTGATCTCTGCTGTGCCGAAGCACAGATGCTTTCAAACCCCCTTTTCATTCCACTTCATCCTTTTGCAATTTGCGAGATTGAAAAAGATTATGCTCAAATGGGATTTAGCATTACGGCCTTTCCTTTGAAGACTTTCTATTTTTTAATCCATTTATTTATCGTGTAAAGAGATGGCTCTTATAGACGGCGCGACGACACGAATTTATACGCGCTCTCAACAATCAATCCAGCCCTGCAGAATTGCTCGTGAGTGAGACCGACGATGCAGCACTGAAAAATAAAATATTTTCTCTGTAACGGGAGACGATGGCCCCCTTTCTTTTTCGCATAAAAATTCTCAACGAATCGGATACTCCGTTGGCAATTAAGGTAATTGGTACATCTCCCTATCGTATCTACGTATTTTGCGAATTCGAGGATCGAGCAAATTTCGCAAACGCGAAATAAAAATCTCTGGATGGAAATAGAGTGAGGCAAAGTAATTGACGATTGGCAATAACTTTGCAGGAGTGTTCACGTAGACCGTCGGTTTCAGAGTTCATCGACTGTCGTTCGCTATACCTCGTATACTTCCGGCTTCGTTTCATTCCACCGGAACGGATCATTCAAGCACGTCATTATTCATGCCTGCATTAGTATAGTCTCGAAGTCTTGTTTTTTCCCTCTTTTTTTAATCTCCCATCGTTGCAAAGGTTTGCTATTTCGAGAAGATCGTACGTAGAGTTACCGGAGTTTATGAACTCTGAATAATCGAGAGTACTCTTTTCTTTCCCTCTTTTCAACCCGATTCTCCCCCCTCTCTCTTCCTCTCGTCTTTCGAGCACAATTTTCCACGAGACATTCTTACGCTCCGATAATCGATCGATCGTCCACCGTGGCTCGTGTACACAAGCTCGCTCTTCTAAGCTCCCAACAAACAAATATCTTTTCGTATTTTCTTGCAGCTTGTTTAACCCGGCGTCTCAGTTTCATGAGCGACTTACCATTTTCCTTCAAATTTCCTGTAAATGCGTGGAGTAATACCTTATTTCAAAAGCTCCGTAGTCACACTGACCAAACTCGATCGATTCATCAAACTCAAGTCCAAACATAACAAAGTTATTATGTTTCAATTAAAAAGGTTGAAGTAAACTTTTTGCTCATTGATGTCGTTACGATTTTTTCGACAAGTTGAAATTCTATTTTTATAAATTGAGTTTACGTAATTTTTATGACAATGCTCAAAGTATCTTCCATCATTTTTCCATACGGGTTCAAAATTAGCATCGTGGGACTGTAATGGAATTTCTTTTTTAATTTTTTTTTATTGTCATTATTGTAGAAAATCATACACGATAGAAGTGTCGTTGGAAATGATCGATTATCCACTTCGGTCGGATAGTTTCATCACGATCTTGTTTTTATTGCAAATTGACTAGATAGAATTGGCCTAGTGTGATTACTACAAAATTTTCCACAAGCATAACTGCGGAGTGTTAAACCGAAAATCGACGAGTCCATGGTGATTTTTTTGACTCAATTGTACGAATTGTCGAACAAATTTCGTTTCCAGCGATTATTGTTTATCTTCGAAATGTTGGAGCTTCAGAAACTGCGATGAAAGTCTCGAAGCATGTAGCATTTTTGCAAAGTTATGCTTCTCGTCGAAGTCGAGTAATCAGTAACTGCGCAGTCTTAGCAACCTGCGCGGGATCGCGTACTCGTGAAGATTATTCTTTTGCTGGTACACGCCAAAATGAGCGTAGCCTCGAAAGAGGAGGAACGAGTTTCGCGCCTACGATATTCTTCGGAGCTTGTACACGCAGAGATGACAAGCGAGCACGTCGTTGCCAGGGGAGAGAGAGGGGTCTCAGCGGAGCGAAGAAAAATAATAATCGAGATGCGAGAGGACGTCGTTGCGAGAGAGAGAGAGGGAGATCAAAGAGGTGCAAGAAACGGGCGATGCGAGGCAAACAAAAAATCGTAGGCCGTGTCAGTTATGAAGATCGGAGAGAAGGAAAACGCGGGGAATGAACAGCCGGAGCAGTCGTTCGGTTGTTCTCCTTGAATACGCTTCTCTCTGGTTGGGCTCTCGACTTGGTTTCTCTTTTTTTTTGCACTTTGTTTCCTTGTGTCATCTCGTTCTCTATCCGTAATGTTTATTCGCTACCCGTGATTTTTCTCTCGGGATTTCGTGGGCGGAAAAGCCAACGGTGTGAGCAGTCCGTCGTTTCATCCGAGACGTCATCAACGGAAGTCAAAAAAGAAAAAATACTCCTTCATGTACCCCCTTTGCGCTTCCTCGCTCGCTCTCTCTCTCTCTCTTTCCGTTGGGGTCTCTTTGATCCTTAAGATTCCGTCTCCCGGATCTTCAACGTGAAAAACGGAAATCTTGACTTTCCCGATACAGCGACGTTTACTTTATACGCCTCACTTCCTCGCGTACCAACAAACTTTCGCATATAATACTTTCCGCCTCGTAATTTTTTGTGCGCGGCGATAAAAAGTTTCGGCTCGCAACCTTTTCGCCGTATGATGTGTGTCTGGTACGCGCGCTGATCCTCGAGGTGCATTTCGCACTCAATAGAGCATCGCTAGTGGGGCTTCTTTTACGAGCCGCAACGGGAAAATACTCCGACGACGATAGACGTTTCTTCGTCACTCGAGTCTCCGGGTCTCCTTCCACGTGTCCTCAATGTGCCCTTTACTCGAATAAGAGTCACGCAAAGGAGGGCGGATCTTCCTATAGCGAATAAAAAATCACCTGGACGAGTAAACGAAATTAAGTCAGACATTCTTGGCATTGACATCAGAAGAATCATAGTTGGCTTCATTTGTCACGAATGCGTGACAAATGGTGAGAGAAGTTAGCACTTCAAGTGTGTAGTCATTATTAATAGTTATAGTACTAATAATATTAATAATTTTTCAACCCAGGAAATTGGGGTAATAGTGACACGTTGTGACACTGGTGTTAGTTCTGCGGATTATACGTATGCATTATGATGTTTGGATACCTCCCTCATAAATTCGTCAACAGTTTCTCACGCCCGGTCTCTAAGCCTAACAAGTATAGCCGGGAACAAGGATGAATAATTATTACGAACAAAATATCTAGTAACTTATGAGATCCTGCGAATATAATCTGACTTCTGGATTATACAGGTAATTTATATGATATTTAACGACGCCCTATACAACGTAACGAGTTCCGCCCAGAGTTTTGTTTATAATAATTAGCATTTCAACAATACTCGTTTACTGCCATAACTAAGGATTGAATATACTAAAACTGGTAACATACTATCAAGAACTAGAGCTATTCGCGAACAATCGATAAAAACGTTGCATTCGTAATATTGTTGTGCTAACTTCTGGTTGATGGTACCTCGCCGTTAGAAATGCAGTTTATGGCGTTTAAATCGTTGAAACTATGAATACAAACTATCAAAAACTTTACACTTATTCTCTATGCCATAAGAATTCGCGTCAAACCGTGCACGTCAATTAAGCAAAGAATCAGCTATTCACACGTACAGTTTCGCGGTTATGTGTACGTGTCCGTATTTTTAATATCAGTAAAAACTTGCCTCGTAGGATTATACATGATTTCACTGAAATTGTGCATTGTCACTCATCGTCCAATCCGAGAGTAGGAATTTTCGATAATTTCCATAGCGAATCCCGCGCACATGTATGGCCTTGAAATGTCAAACCGATGACATCTTCAACTTCAATATCTTCGAAAAACGGGTGATGTGATTCCGATTTCTCGTGAGAACGAATTTTCCTTTTTAATGCATAAACATTATTCCGAGGAAAGAAGACGATCTATATATATGTGTGACCGTGTATGAGTCGTGAATTATGATGTGTCCAGTATTCCCGCTGCGAGGCATCGCGCGCAAAAAGTCATTCTGACTAGCCGATAGACCGGTCCATCAGTCTGCAAGCCTTCTCGAGCATCCGTCTTGAACCGTCTCCCTTGTTCTCTTTTGCTCCCTCTGGAATAGCTGAACAACAAAATGTCTCTGCATTCCTTAGAGTACCTACAGCCTTCTGTACATTCCCCCCTCTCTCTCTCTCCGCGCGTAGTTCCATGAGTATTCCGCAACCTACCTTTGATATTCCTCTCCATTCTACTTCAGCTCTCCGTGGCTCGTTTGCTCTTAGTTCTGCTTATTTTTGGCACTCTTTACCTCCTTTGGTAGCTAGTGCGCCGACTCTTGCTCGATTTAAGATTCTGTTGCACGGCTATCTTCTTGCGTTGGGGCAATCTCAATCTGATTCAGTCTGCCCTTTGTATGCCTTTGTGACCCTCGTGACTGCTGGTTGCTTGTATGCATGTGCTTGCGTTTTAGAGTTAGTATTTTAGTTCTTAGTTTCTTTTGCTTGAGCTTAGTTATACTTACTTACCGTTGTACTCTTGCACTTTTGTATCGTTTTTGCCCCATAGCGTGCTAGGGCATATTAAAGAAATCAAATCAAATCAAATCTCTCTCTCTCTCTCTCTCTCTCTCTCTGGGCCGCACGGAGCGCGAGCACTTGTCTCCACCCTGAAACGTTTGCGAGTCGTGTAATTAACGTAGTGAGATGGTTGCATTTGAGGCAGACGTGATGTCTTGAGGGAAACTTAGGATGCCAACGGTATCCCAAGTCATAGCGCGTTTGAGGGAAACCCGGCTATTGTGCTACGCAAGTCGAGCTAAATAGACGAGATTGCAAACCCGACCGTGCAGTCAATCCATACATAATATAATTTCCTCACGCGGAGTTGCTCGTATTCAAAGCTTGGTGCATCGGTGCATTCGGGGTCGGATAAACTCCGACATCGTGAAGATTCCCCTCGTTCACGGGTGTCAAAGATTTACGGAAGAATGGGATCGGGGTTAGAAACGTCTGGCGGCACGAATGATGCACTGGGATAAAATCATTTCCTTCGAGAACTTTGTCCGTTTGAACGAAGCTGATGGGAAAATGGTTGGAGACTTTTCTTAAATTTTTCGATCGCATATGCTTCTGGAATCTTTCAATAAGTAACTTGACCTGCAGCTTTTCACTCTAAAATGTTGACCAGAAAATGTTTTTTATCGCAAAAACGTTCTATTAACGTTGAGCAGTACTTGATCAAATTTTGTATTCTTTTCTGGTTCTGTGATTACGAGTTTTGTTGGATATAAAAAATATGTCTTTGAAGATTTCAACATGTGTGTTGTGTTTTTTTTATTTAATTATTTTCATCGTTATCCAATGTGCTTTCACTGTAAATGGATATTGAAACTTTCGAATACGAACGAGGCTAGGAAAAGTATCAACCATGAGGTACGTTTGAATTAGCTGTGATTGTCTCTTGGAAGGCAACGTCTACAATATGACGAAAAAATAGGGCATGACGCCAGCGAAAATAAATAGATCGACTAGTAAGAGGTGATTGTTGATTCGGGATGCCCATTAGGTACAGTGATAAATCATCACGCCTATTGAAGTACGGAACGTTGTATGGGATCGGTGGTACTCGTTTGCTCGATACGCGGATAACTCCGGATGGAGGGATTCGTCGATGCATATAATACAGGATCCTGATGTAACGGAGCTTCGAAGATCGGGTAGTTCACGGATGACGGGAGGGTTGTGAAGGATTCTTAAGAATGAGATAGCGAAAGAGAGCCGGGGGATAGTCCCCTCGCCACATCTCGGATTGCCAAGTATTTTTCCACGCCCCTCGGAGAAGGAAGCTGAACGGGAGCGGCCAAGAAGCGCGCGCTGTGACCTCCTTCCCAATTTCATGCGGTCGTCCGCTAAGGAAAATGCGGTGGATGAAAATGACAGAGAAAGGGGAAGCCGGAGAGAGGAGGAGAAAGAGGGGGGAAGAAAGAGGAAGAGATAGATAGGAAGCGCGCGTGGCCAAGTATTGAAGGCGTTTCGAGATGACTTCGGCAGCCAGAGCTTTTTCGAAAGGTTATCTATCTCAACGAATCCCCTATAGCTGAATCCAATTGACGAAGCATCTCGGAATAAGAGAAGGGTGAATCGTGCAGGAATTTTTGTGCACTTACAATTTTATATACGGTATTCTGCTGTGCACAGCTTCGATGCACTGAACAACCTTTCTCATCTATGCAGATCTATGTCTCCAATGTCTTACACGAGCAGAAAAAGGGCTTTCCGTATCGATACTTTGACTCGCCCGAGGACTTTTCGATAGCTCTGAAAAAGTGCCATTTATGCCATTCCACGCGATTTGTGGAATATCGCCAAGTGTCCGCGGGAGTTTTAACAAAGAAGACCAATGAAGCAATCCTTTGATAAAGGGAGTCCTTGGCCTTGCATCTCCTCAAAGAGTTAGCGAGAGCTCTATTCCCTTCCTGTTTATCCATACGACGCGGTACAGCGAATCGTAGGGATGATGAGTGCGAGATAGAGGGATGAGGGATGGAGGGAGAGCGAAGAAAGAGGACAAGAGTCGTCGGACAATGCCTCTCGGAAAGGCATAGCGGAGCTGCATTCACGTAGATAGCCTAGATTCGGGAAGGAACCGTGCCAAAATACCTGGTGCGGCCCCACCCCACGATATACCCTTGGCTCTGGTGTCGACATTCGCTACAATGGAGCGAGAGCGACAGTGCGAAAGTTGTACGGAAGATGGAGAGAGGAAAAAGGGCGCGGAATGGCGAGGCTGGAGAATGTGCGAGTATGAGGGTTTCCGAGCTCTCTTGGCTCCGGAGGGGGTGGTGGCACGTTCAACGCGCGTAGCGCGTGCACACAGCGGGACGTATTTCTACGATACAGATATTCCTTGCAGGTCACGCCAAACATATTTATATATAATATGGCAAGTAAACGCGAATACGTATGTACGACGTATACACGAGCATCTACTCCGAACACATAACCCAGAAACTAACCGTGTATACGTAAACGAATATCGTACGTACACATTTGGTAGAATACGCAGGATAGCAAGTCGCGTTTGCGCGGTGGAGTATGGCGGTAGTTTGCGCCGGGCGGCGGCTACGACGTCGTCGCCGTCGACGACGATGCTGCTGGTGGTGGTGGTGGTGGTGGTTGTTGGTGGCAGCGGTAGCGGAGGCGGCAGCGGCAACCAGCAGAGTATAACATTTTCTGGCCGCAGTCGATATCCTAGCACGGAACGTAACACGTCAGAATCCCCGCGTTTCAGCCCCGGGAGGTGATAAAAAGCGGGAGACGGCTGTACACACGCACACATACCAACGCGCACACACGCGCACACTGTTATATATAGATATATATACATATATATATATATACGCTTACATTTAAATGTATATATGTATGTATATATAAATATAGTTGGAAGAAGCGAAGAGGACGGTACCAGTTGGGGGTAGCAGGGTCACGAGTGTTGGAATCGTCGTGTTGGAACAGTCGTTGTGGCGGGAAAGGCGAGTCAGCCCCGAAGAGATCATCGTGATCGAGAAAAGTCCGCGACAAGTTGGTGAGAGATTAAAAAGGACGGGAAACGAGGCCAGCGATTGAAACAATTCTAGTATCATCATCTCCGGGGACATCAACGAGTCGAGAAGGATCCGAAACTGTCGAAGCTTCGTTGGTTTTTGCGTGTTCTCGGGACACTCGTAAGGGAGAATCGTGTTGGAAGGGGGACGAAAGGATCTCAGGAAACGGGAGGAACCAAGGATCGACGGAGAGTGTGCATGTGTGTGTGTGTGTACGAGAAAGAGAAGAGAGAGAGAGAAGAAAAAGAGGGAGTACCCGGAGGAGTACACCCCGGCGGTGACCTGCACCAGGTGAAGTAGAAGCTGCCAGTCCTGCTGCTGGTGCGTTCGGAAGGGTGTTCTCTCTCCCTCTTTCGCGAGATCGATCGCGACCCGGCCCGACCACTCTTGCCGGCACACGGGCCGTACCTTTCCTACCGTTGAGAGAAAGAGAGTGACAGAGCAAGAAGCAAGAGAACGCGCGTGCACAGAGGAAACTACGTAAACCCGAGGGAAGATTCAGCGAAGACCAGTGGAGCCAGAGGTTCGTGACCAAGTGTCGGACTCGAGTCAGCGCAGCGGGAAAAGTTTCGGGGAAAAAGAAAGGTGGGGGTGGGGACCAGGGTTGAGCCGCTAACAGTTCATCAGTGTTATCATTGTAGCTTAAAGGGGTAATTGGATCGTCACAAACCCCCAGCTCCCCGCCGCCCTTCGACTTATCTCTCATCGCTCGACTTTCCTCCGCACCTCGCTTGGAATCCTCGGGTTTTCGAGCCACTCCAAAGTCCAAGTCGTGGGTGCGACCGGGCAGGCGAGGCACAGGCAGCTCGCGGGGCACTCGCATCGAATTGATCCAGGTGAAAATGGCGTGGGGCTATTGGAGCGCGACTTCCGTCAGTGACAGGGGTCGTTCACCGAGACGTGACAAGGACAAGCAGACCCTCCAGCAACAGACGCAGCAACAACAACAGCAACAACTGCACGAGACACCGAGCGTCGATGCCCCGTTGCAAAGTTGCTCGGGTGTTCAACAACAGCTGCAGCACGTTACCGTCGAGTTGGGAAACGTCCAGGCTACCGAGGAACATCCGAATACGTCATCGCAAATTCCGGGTGCGAGCGCCCTCTACTCGTACTCGATAGCGGCCGCGGCCGCAGCAGCGGTCGGAAGACGTACCCCGGTGAACGTCGTCGAGATCGGAGGTGGTGGTACGTCGTCCGGGATAATGCACGTACTACCGAGAGACCTCCATCATCAGCGTCCCGGCACAAGCAATTATCCATCGTCACCTGGTGGCAGCGATTCTGCGGAATACGAACAACCGACTATCGCGCTTCACAGCGCTTACGTGCAACAACAACGCACTGGCGGCGGCGGCGGTCGCGATGACGACGATGATGACGACGTCGGCGATGATTCTCCGTTGGACCTGGACGGCATGCTCGTACCGCCACCACCAGCACCCTCGCAATCCACTTCGTCTCTTCTCACCTCGTCGAGAATGAAGATGTTCCGCGGTGACGAGCACGATGACGAGATAACCGATGCTGAATTTGAGGAGGACGCCGCTGTTGCCGAACTCATATACGCTTCTAACAGAAACGCCGCCGCGGCCGCGGCCGCTGGATTCCCACCAGGTGGCTGCCTCTTGCACGGACCATGCGGCCAAATTCCCGACAGTACTGCGTCAGTCTCCTCCCTCATCAGCGAACACTATCCAGCCGGGTCGCTCGCTACTTATTCCTCCCAAGTTTGGCTGAACGACATCACCTGGGGTAGGTCGTAAAACACAATCTCCCATCCTTCCCTTCGATCGAACCCCTTTTATATATTGGTATTCTTACGATCCCTTGCCCCAAATTACGATCGGAATACACCGACGGTGTCTGTCGGTCGTACGAAACTCTCGCGGGACGAACGATGACTCCAGATGGCGCAACACTTCCCGCGTAGGTGTAGGACTCGGAGCGGACAAGTAGGCTTTATCGAAATAGAATGCGTATGTGTTTGTACGTATTACGAATTTTAGGTCCTATTCCATGATAACTGTATGCAACTTTGATGCTAGTTTGTCGATTCTTTCGTGATTTCGTACTCTGAGAAATAAACGCCTGCCGTTTATTGTATTCTCAGTGCAAAAGGGATTTTAGTTGCGTTTTTTACATTTCGCAATACTAACGCAAATGAACACCGGCGGTGAGGTGCGACGTAGGAAAAATAGCCGTAGCATAGATTGCAAATCAAGCCTCAAAAATGTCCTTGAGAAACGGCCGTATGCTCCATCAACCGCAACTATATTTAGCTCTCCGAGCTGAAAGGTTACTGTGTAACGAGATATTGTGGTACGATCACGAAGTACCGATAAGGCCAAGCAAATGACAGATCTGATACCGCGACAGCGATAGCTAGGAATAATCAACTCTTGTGTTACACAAACGCCCATATCTCACTACTTCTGTCTTTTCTCAGCGAGATGAAAATACTTTTAATCGTACGCGACAAAAGAGGCAGACGAAAACGTGCAGATTGATATTAGGCTCGTCTAGGCACTTTGGGTTTTCCAATGGATACCAATTGGCATTCCAGGGGTGGAGGGGAGTCTCTTACGAGGATCATCAGTTGATAAGAGCGTGAACGAGACAAGTGATCGCCGAGTATGTCACCAAGCCCTCTCTGAGAGTCAACGATTAATCACAACATTATGATCGCGATGATTAATTGGTTGTAACGTGATAACGTCGACTAGGGTCACACAGCTGGAAAATTTCATTCACGAGGAAACTTTCGTTCTCGCAGGGGAGAAAACGGAAGCGAATCTCTCCACGAAAGTACTTCATGATACTTGAAACAGAAACGTACAGGGCAACATTTGTTTGAGGAAATCTTACCAAGTCTCGCCCTTTCCCTCGTTCCCCACTTATTTATCTTTCTCTACGATAATTTGAGGCTTTCATCGAGCGTGAATGAAGGGGCACAATGTACAGGGTCAATTGACACGAGATTTTATTCCCAATGCAAGATGAATGGACACGTTTTATTGAAATGAACTTTTCTTTTTTATTCTTCAAATTTTCATCAAACCTCGCTTTTTAATGCAAAATGGGATTTGTTCAATCAAGTAAAATTTTCCCGATAAAAGCAAAGCGTTTGCTAGGAAAAAATAGCTTTCATCCAAAATCGATTCGTTCGGTCAACCTGTAAATTGCCCAGTTCCGATCCCTCCATCTCTCCCACACATTTTTTCCACCCACATTTAATGGACATTGGATGGGATACGTTTGAGGATGCATACACGCAGGCAACCAATTAACTAAAATTGAATTGCTTTCTTTTCTAACCTGTACACTCATCTACTCGCACACGAATTTTAATTACTCGCAACACTTCTATCGGAGTATAAAAGAATAATTTAATAGAATGCTGACTAAAAAAAATGAAGTTATTTGGTCGTTGTCAGAGGATCGTGCGTTCATCGGAAATATTCTACTAAAAGCCATGCCTCGGTCGTATCCGAGCTTGCACCTCTGTCATCAGCAACGTCAACAGTGAAGCACTTAAGAAAAGGTCAAGTGGAACTTAATTAGTCAGGCACGAGAGGGAAAATGTTGATCCTACACTCAGGGGCGTTTTAAGAGGGCAAAAGCTGAGGAAACACACGATAAGCAACAATGTGGAAACTGTTGAAATTGATGGGTTGGTAGGGGCAAGGGGTGATGATTTAGACGAACCACGTTTCATCGATTAATTCGAGCCTCGATGAGCCACAACCGTTTGTAGAATCGTCCAGGTCCATCGAGCATAGACCAACGTAGACAATGGAAAACCCATTAAAAAAATAAATAAAAAAGGGAGAAAGAGAGAGAGAGTGAAAAAAGAGGCGTAGTCTTCGAAGCGGGCAAACAGGAGGGAAAAAAAGCAAGGCTTAAAACTGAAACGAGGACACTCGTGTACGAAAATAGACTCTCTATTCTGGAGCGTAATGAACTAATTAATCGATTTTTCGATGAGACAGGGATAGCGTTTCTGCAAATAGCGCGATACAACGCGATCGCTTTTGTTCCAATCGTGCCGGGTTGAGGGGAGATTTTCAATCGGTAAAACGTTGGATTTTTTTTTTGCGTTTTCACGTTCCGTTCTTTCGAAGAGTCGGCGCTCGTGAAAGTAGCTCGGAACTTTGGCTCGCGTTGATTACGGGAATTTATCAAGACGATAATATCCACCAGGCTACGCGGCCGAAGAGAAATATCGATTTTCTGATATTGCGCAAAGTTGAGTAATATCGTGACTTCGGTAAAGGGTTCAACGTTTATGCATACATCCAGCGGCGATTCGTACAACGTCTGTAGCTCGCTTCTAATATTCCACTTCTCTCCTTGCTATATAAACTGCAATTTTCGCCTCCGCTACGAACACCATATTTCGGCTTACTCGGGCGGCAAACAAGCCCATCCAAATTCAAATTTGCTCGTTTCACCTACCTCACTTCTCACTTCCTTTTTTGCCTTGGGGATTTTCGGCGCTTGCAGGTGTGGTGCCTGGTGAATACTTTCGAACGAAGTAGGCTTCCAAACTTTTCGATCCCGCTGGTAAATAGGATCGATGAACTATGCCATTTTTGTTTCTGAATCTTGAAACGATTGAGAGAAAAAATCGATTCAGCTGTAAAATTTTGGTTCATTCGTTTGATTGGCATGGTTCCATTTTCAACAAAAAATGTAACTTTCGAGGAATTGCATGCATGTATCGAGGACCATATTTGAGTAGATAGCAGGAAAAATAGATTGATTTTAGGAATGAGTATCTCAAAAATGATATGACGGATTTTATCCGAATTTGATTTATTCGAAAGTATAAATATTGATGTTTCGATGATAGCGGTTAAAACTTGGTAAATAAATAATGCATAATTTGTACATTTTTTTGAATACCAGTACACATAATGTTCTTGAGACCTGAAACTGAAGGGCGAGTGAGAAAAGGGTTCAAAAAACGAGTAACAGTTTTTCCCTAATGTGCCTTCGTAAAGTGAGATGGCATTCGGAATATTTCAACCGTGATTTTTTTTGCAATTGCACGAAGACTTTCAACATTTTTGAGTTTTCAATTTGGTGACGACAGTAAAACGGCACTTTGGTGTAACGAAGTGCCGCTTTAAGTACGTCCCCGATGACTCGAGCGACTCCATAATAATACTGTACCACGGAACTCCCTCAGTGATGAGAAAAAAATGTGGGGCTCGCCCAAATATATATACATATATATAAATATGAAAATAAATTCTGGAGGTCGAATAAGAATTCCGACAGATGGAACGTCAATGTGTCCGTTGAGACCCATGAATAATAAAGATTCGAGCTTACAACAAGATACAAAGACTGCGGATCTATTCCGCCGAGACCGTGGCTCTAAATAAGATTTTTTCTGTTCCACTTTCTTTTTTTCTTACTTTTCATTCGAGGCACAAAACAAACTGCGTACGGATTTCACGGATCGTTGTACAGTTTGAATCTTGATAAATCGAGGCCTCGTATTCCCCTCCGAACCAGCTTCGTGTTGTGCTCAAATGCCCATTAGTTTTCTTTAATCCGAGTTTCGCGAACCTGCAACGTCATTTATACGTTATTAAGGCGGGAATAAAAAAAACTCTCTCGAGACTTTTACGACTGTGTTCGACCCCCCACATGGGGGCGGAGTGTTTTTGCATTAAAAAAGCACGGATATATTTTTTCTCTCGCACGATCTACGAGGGGTTGAAGCGGACGTTGAGTAATGCTTGGAGTAACGCAAAAAAGGAGTGTTCTGTAACTGCGCGATTTATACATCGAGGGTGTATAATGAATAATGCGGCGTGATTATTGTTAATTAAATCGAGTCAATCGTGCACGCGCGGCTAACGAGACGAAAGAAAACTACCAGCCATTAAGTATCACAGATCGTTTTTATTCGACCGAAATATCATGGATCGTGTCGTTTTTCAATCAAACCGGACTTACATCAAAGTCTAATTTTCTTTCAACCGCACCGGGCTGAATATTTTCCGCTTCCGGATCCTAAACGTGAAATCAAACTTGTGAACAAACTTCGTTCATCTATGAATAGCCGCTAATAGCCTCCTCGATTCTAATCCCTCTTTGCGCTCATTGAAATTAACGTTCACCCCTACCGAGCGCTTCCCTCTTTCGCTTCCGTCAACGTTCTTCATCAATCCCCTGGTAACTCCGTGTGCCAAAAAGAACAGAAGCTTTGGTGTGAAACTCTTTGTCTCGGATCCCGATAAGTGTAACAAGGAGGGCGCGTGCGGACCGAGTATTTTGTTTACTGTCAGAACGAAGAGGCTTTCGGCTGTCACTCGATAATCATAAAGAGAGGAACGATGGCGAACGCGTTACAGCCACACGCAATTAACTTGACGTCAACGTGGAACAACGGGGCTCGTTCAGCTTCCCCGCTAACAAAATGTCAACGAAATATCTCATAAACAGTTTTGCGGTGGCGCCTCAATGAATATTGGCCTCGAAAGTGCCAATTGTGTCGTACAGTTGGCTGTCGAATGCAGCATTACAATCATCAGGCTCCATTAAATTTCATGTTCCGGGACGGAGAGCTATGAGAAAGAGAGAGAGAGAGAGAGAGAGAGAGGGACGAGCAGAGAAAGAGACCGAGACGAAGGGAAAGAGAAGAGATAGGATGCATCGTCGTAAACGCATCGAGTCCTTGGTTCTGTACCACTGCATCGTTCGAATGAACGCCCAGGGCAATCGCGTGCACGTATATATACAAATGAATTCAAACATTAAAATATATATACAGACACACACACTCATCCACACCCGAGAATCGCTAAAACACAGACCTCGAAGTTCGCCCAATACGTATATCAGGCTGCACAACGTACATCAATGTAGTTCAGCGTACGAGGGGAATGAGCAGTGCGACAGGATGCACAGCCGAACGCGATGGGCTATACGACGTATATATGAGCTTTTCGAGAGAGAGAGAGAGAGAGAGAGAGGACGGAACTCAAGCCCCGAATGCAGGTCGACCAGAAAGCATTGTTCTCATCTCTGTCATGTCTCTCACTCGCACGCTCGTTCGCGTTGACGATAGATGCCGGATCAGGTCGCTGTTTTCGCTCGTTCTCGTAATGTCGTTCCCGCACCAACCTCGAATTGCGCGCGTGCGCATATCCGCACGTACACACACATCTTCAAGCTTCGTCCTAATCTCGCAATGACAACGCTGACTTTTCCTTCCTTCAACGCGGATAACGCGTTGCTTTTCCAACGGGAAGTTACCCGTCAAACGAGCACACTGAGGAGAACATTGATCTTCGGGAAGGTCGTAAAGCGTACGAACGAGCCCCGTTTATCGCCAACACGGTTAGGTCCGTATGGCACTGAGTCCGATCACACGCTTATGTACACCTTGGCCGTACGTCACATTGTTATTGCTGTAGAGTAAAGCGGAAGGGAGCGAGATAGCCCGAAGGGAAAAAGCTTCACGGTGAGTTTGCTTCACCGGAATCGACGCTAAAACTTCGCCAAGGCTCGAGCGCACGGCTCTGCTACCAACATTACGAATATCCGATTATAGGAAGTGTTTGACGTATCCCCTTAATTTTATACGCTCAACACTTTTGTGTGTGCCCGTGTACGTGGAGAAATGATCGATAGGGCACGTTTTGCAAATCGCGCTGGGGACCGTGGATGTTTGGTATATCGCCTGTGGTCTAGCCTAAAGATACACTTTCGAGGTTGAAACAGTGAGGTTCGCGCTTTTATCGAATATTCTCCATGGATTCTCACTCGTCCGGAAATCGCCGATGCTGTTCGCGAATTTCAAATCGTGGAATGGAAATGTTCGAGTGCAGTTTTTTTGAAAGTATCTCAAGGCTCTTTGTCCAAATGTGGAATTGTAGCACGGTGACGATCCGATTAGGCGGACCCAATAATTCTTGGTTCCCACTTGAGTTTACTTACAGCCCTTCAAGGATTTTTGGAAAATCCTTGCAAACTTCCTCGCAAAGATCCTTGCATATTTGTAGAGAAAAGCTTTTTGCAAATGTTTGAAGAAACCTCTTGCAAAGCTTCTTGAAAATGTTTGAAGAAACCTCCTTGTAAAGCTCTTTGCAAATTTTTTGTGAAACCTCCTCGCAAATACTTTCAGCGCTGTTTCCAGTGCGAAGTTTCCGTGATTTCCACTTCGAGGCAAAGACAACCATGGGAATCTAGACAGATACAAATATAGCTTTCATCCAAGGATTTTTCAAACGAGAAATCTCATCCAATTGCTACTAAAGTAAATACTTTTTCTTCCGTCTCGAAAATGACGCGGAACTCGCGGTAACTTCGAAGCTGAACTTTTGACGTACGAATCTTCGGACGGTATAAAAAGTCGATGAAAAAATCATCAGTATCCTTCAACGTCGGAGGAAAGACTGCGCAGCTTTCTTAATTGCGTTTCGTACTTTGGTAACCGAATTCAATTTGTTCGGCGAGGTGTTCGGAGTGCGCGGCTTTTTCGGGAAAGAGGGTGAGGCTCTTCGAACGATGTATTGATTTAATGCTCGTCGCGTACTGGATGATACCTCGCGTTCGTACATCCACGATGGAACAGCCTCGTTTTTGTGAACTGGAATAATCGAGTATGGGCTAGACGCTGTAAAAGAGAGTAAAGTTCCCGAGCAAATATTGCAGTCGTACTGTTATCTAAGTGAGAGGACGGGAGTAACGAACCACGGGACTCGGAGGGCGCGCGCACTCCGGAGCAGTCCCGCAGTTCTCGTGCCGGCTTAATTACTCTCGCAAATTGAAAACACTCATCTTCTCTCAGTCATCTATATTCACGTTAAGTGTGTACAAGAGGAAAGGGAGGGGCAGGAGAGGGAGAGAGTCAGTGAGAGGGAGAGAGAGAGGGAGAGAGAGATGAATTTGTGAGTGGGTCGGAAGCCGTGGATGGCTCAAAGCTCGTCAATAGTAACTCTGTCTACCTCCCTCTTCTTCGCTCTCTTACCCTCTCTGATTAAACTAACGAACAGCCTAAATGACATACAAACTATCTCTCCTCTAAATACACACGTTACGTTCGTGTAGATATACGGCGCGCGAAACTTTCGGGCATGGGAATTCATAACTTTCGCGAACACGAATCTCTGCATACGTATAAATGAAAATAAAAAGTGACTCGCGATCCACGACGCGTTTAGCCATTCAATGACCATGGTTGAAATGTGATCCTAGTGAATTCGGAATTATTTTCATTAAAAATGAATTTCAGTAAAACATGACTTGGAAGATTTCTCGATAACGACCGGGAAATATTTTGATGCCATGTTTTACCGAAATTCATATTGTCATCGGAACTTGCCAAAATTAACGCTGTATTTGGGACGTAAGGGAGACAGCGTGAAATCCGCCACCGATCGGAGTAATGGTCCTTTTTAGGGCTACATGATTTAGCTTTCCTATAAGTATATATTGCACAGTCTGTATTGAAAAATTAGGACATTGCGTGTTCTTTTCTTATTGATCTATCTGCAAAAGTCATGTTCGCAAAGATCCCTTCCAACGATATTAAAAATAAACTTCATTGATAGAACTGCGGTGTAATAAAAATGAACTCAAAAGCAGAGTACGTCGCTTTTAGAAGAAATATATTTTTCCTGCTAAAAAAATTCCTATTAAAAAATACGACAAATGTCTACCTTTTATCGTGAAAAGGTAAACATCTACATTTTTTAATTTCACTTATCAATTTTTCTTTCAGTTATTATAGAAAGACAGATAATTCGGAATTACGCGCTGCAACTGGAAAAATAATCTCGACAGTCTTTCAATAATAAACAAGATGTACAAATGTTTATTGAAGGCACTGAATTATAGATTTTCTGTCTTTCATTATTAAAATTTAAAAAAATCCGTCATATTGTATCATCTCGGAACTCCGAATCGTAATCGGTCCAGAACAATCAATTTGAATATTTTCTGCGTCCACGTCGCAGGCGCATCGATATAAGGTACCCGACCCATGTAAGACCCACCTTATTTGTTTTTAAGTACAACAAAAAAAAACTATGAATGTTGAACTAAAACAAAAATGTTTATCTAATCATTTATTCAATAATCAACGTATTAATAATAATTTTGGTTCAGAAAACAATGTCCACTATTAACTATAAACTTTAAAAAAAAGCGTCTTCTAGGCCTTATTCAGACCACTGCTCCTAATGAGGCCAAACCCGTTGTAACTTCAAAAAAAAAAATTAAAAAAATATATAATCTGTCATTTTAAACTTAAATTTTGATAACATGTATAGTGCTGAGAAACCACGACGCATAATTAGAATAAAGATTCACTAAGTGATATTGAAAACACGTTTGGGTTTCGAAAGTTTTTGTACGTCGAAATTGAATAAACGCCTACGTGCAATGGCCCGCGCTGTCTTCTATCGACTGCAAATTTGTTTGGGTTCGCCACAGCGCGGTGGTTGCTGTGGCAATTGCGGCCATTCAAAGTTGGACACTCGACGATGAGAGCTCAATCCGTTTGACTTTGTAGTTTTGGATATTTTAAACATGGGCTTTATTAGGCACTGTGCCTTACATGGTTCAAGTACCTTAGAAACCTTTTCTTTCAACTTCCTCTGCGCCAAATGGATCGTGGTATCCCGCACGAGCATTCGACGATAAACAAGCCATTCAAGGGACCGAAACTTTCTTGATGAGAAATCAAAAGCGAGAAATTGCGGGTGGACGTAATTTAGTTGCAGCCTCGGTCTGCGGGCACAAAACGCTGTATATTATGTCAATTACATGTACCCACGGTTGTCTACATATATCAATGTACGTATCTGGCTGTGTATGTAAAAAATAAGTGCTCTCCAACGCTGCGGGTAGTCTATGTTTTATCGTGGGGATAATAGATACAAGCCACAGCTATATGTACTCCAAACGCGTGTGTTCTTCGGCTTAGCCATATACGTGTATACGTTCTTCTTTTTTTTGGTTGCTCCACTTGAATCGTGCTTTATCTTTCCGGTTCGGAGGAGCAAAATTATACTTGGTTTGAGGCGGGTCGAGCGAATAAGAGTCGAAGAGACGGTCCCCATAGTTTTCGTATCTATACGTCTATATGCTCAACTCACACCCCTCTTTTATCGACGTACACACGTAGATTTCATTATGTACAACATGTGTGAAAAGTACGAAGCTGATGCTTTTCGCGCTCGGTCGAACACGATCGCAAATTGCTACTCCACCTCTACGACCACAATTTTTTTTTTCTTCTTCGACACGACAATGCTACGTCAATACTGATCGGTTTCTCAAACTATATTAAACACGAAACTCTCGCTATCGTTTTTCGCGACGAATAAAACTTCGCCCGAAATTGTTGCAATCGAGGCAATGAACGGCACGTGTTGACATTTCCCGAAGACCAGACGGTGCCTTTTTTACACCGAGACGAAACTAAAGAAACTTTCACGATTCTCCAACTTTGGGTCATTTTTTTGATTGTATTTCCTTGTGCACGTGCAACAATACCCCGGAGTTTATCCAGGCCTTTTTGTATGTCTGATTCCTTTGTTCGGTCCTTTTTAATTTATGTGTTATGATGCATTAAATGCACGCTGTTTAGTGGATCGCGGAAGAAGAGTGTTGATACGTCAAGGAGCAATACCTCCGTGTAAGTTTTTTGATCGATTTGGATATTTTGTTGGTGAATTTATAAAGATTTGTCAAAGTTCCATTGGGCCTTTATAATCGCTGCTTGAAAATATGCACCTGAGTATCAAATATTTTTATCAACATTTTTAACGAAAACTCAGTAAAGTTATTTTTTGTTAGTTGGCATTTATTGGTCATTTTATCACGGTGAGTGCGTAATCTTTTAAATGAATTATTAATCCGTTAGATCGACCACTAGTGCACGGCTATATGAGAGTTGAAATTCTTTTAATAGCAGTCTGTTCGTAGCCATCGTTTCCACTAGAACCTCTCGCGGAATTTTTCCGATATTAGTATTGACCCTCGTGAAAAAATACCGGAGCCCATTTTTCCATGCAGCTTTAAAGCACTGGAGAAATACCAAGGATTGTTCAAATATTCATTTTAATAAAGTCAAAAACGATTTTAAAAAACGTAATACATTATTTGCGACAAGCTCTTTCGTCATTCTTCAAAATTCTTTGATACATCTTGAGTATTTTATGACCCAATAAAAAAAATCGTTTTGACCTGCCACATCCAAAATGACAGGAAGATTCTCCACGATAAATACGAAATTACAACAGCCTCCAGATAACACTTGTTTCACGATCCCATTTTTTGTAACCCATCTAAATCTTTGTGACGTATCTGGCGATTTCAATGCAGATAATTGATCGCCACGAAATGACGAAAGTTTCTGCTCGTTCCGAGCGTTATTTTCTCGTATCGTTTCCGGAGCGTAGATAAGTCGATAAACTGATAAAAACGGATCGTAGCGCAGTGTGGAGCAAGGGCTTAGCGTCAGAGAGGAGGCCAGGGGCAGAGTGGTTGGCTTACAGTCTTGCATACGTTCGCAGTAATCGTGTGTGTCTGTACGTACGTATCCTCGTACATACACGTACCAATACTAGTCATCACGATCATCAGCGAGGGGAAAGAAAAAGAGGAGAAAAAAAAAGATCGTTCTAGCTCGCGGTTGTCCCAGCAGTGATGAAAAAGATACACGACCGAGCGGACGAAATGTGGTCTCGCACGCGAGCGGAACTCTTCTAAAGCCCCATATATTCTTCCTATCTTCGATTCTCCTCGAAAGTGCGCACTCGGACTTTTTTGTTTTTCTCTTTTTTCCACCGTTGATTGTCGCGAAGTGTCGCGAATAAATATCGCCGTTCGCGAACTCGTATCGTTTTCGCGATGCACGAATATGAATCATCATATCTACTGTGTTTCGTGAATTCTGCGTTTTTTCCCCTCGCTTTCTTTCTATTTTTTGACTCGTGGTAACTCTGACTTCAATCGGATCAATGTGAAGTGCGTTCTCGTCCGTGTCACGTCAACGTTTATCGTCCCTCGACAGCCCGCGATGAGGGACGTCATCGACGCGTCACGATAATGTAAATTCTTTCTCGACCTGGACTCGATGTCAATCACCTGTTATCCTGGTGATGACGAAACAACGAACAGACGAAAAATGATGAAATTCACCGCGATATCGTTTTCGAACGTTTTTTTTGGTTTTGGATCTTTGGTGGAATTCAATCAGCGTGAAACGTAGAGTGTTCGCTTTTCGTGGAGCATGATTGTGAAAAATGGTGGTTGTTTGGGAAATAAGAACGATGGCTTTGGCGTACACTTATCCGATGATGTATCACAGTTTTCTCAGTGCCAACTCGAACAATCGCCAAGGTCTCTGGCTTGTCAGGTATTTCCGCGGCTAAAATTTTCAATCCCGCTCGACACACAGCCGCAATGTTCGCTCCAAGTTTCTACCTTATTGCGAATTCGTGTGCTTGTATCAACAAAGGCTGCTTTTTTTTTTTTAATATACAGCCTGGTATACGAAAATAAGGGAAAAAGTTCAACTCATTTCAGGTTTCTCCTGTTTTTCGTTGATTTTCTTTTTCGCTTTACTCCATTTGGAAAGCGTATTGAAGTCGTACGAGAGGCTAAAAGAACCGAGTATATAACACACGTGAATTAAACGCGAGAAAGGCCCTCTGTGATGTTCTGCCAAAGATTAAAGGGCGTAGAATAGTGGACGAGCTTGCGAGCCTTAAACACCTGCGGTTTTGTATCACATCGTACGTTCGTATGCACACCGTCGCGTATTTTGTGCTTTGTATCCCCGACAAGAAACTTTTTAATAACCGTAGTAGGCTAGCGATCCATTTCAATCCATCGCGACTCGCCGGTACCTCGTCTCCATTATCGCTGAAAGGGGTCCAGCTATTTTCTGTCTTTCTTTTTCCAGCCCATAACGGATTACTCTCCAACTTCCGATGAAATATTTCTCGGCTATGCAGCTTACATGCGGCTGGCATGTTTTTCCTCCTCCCGGGGTATCGAGTTAGCGCGTTCCGATTTATGATGGAAACTTTCCCCTCTTCTCCGTTTACGGAAAACGTGAAATATTAATCGCGAGACGAGCCAAACGCGATCTTTGATCAACTAGCGCTCCGAGAAGCGAGATAGAAAGATTGCACGGAAGTTGGCACGGTAACGAAACTGCCTCGTTTGGACAAATGGCCGTCCGGGAATCTCACGACTCTATCCTCCAACTGTAGTTTCCTTTCTACGAATTTTCCATTAGAATGACAAAGAAAAAATTTCATCCTGATCGAAGACCGGGAAGTGGGTCAAATTCAGATTCCAAGATTTTCTTACATAGTTAGTTACAAGTGAAGCTAATAAAAGCGTGTTAAAAAACGTTGAAACGGGCCGCTAAAATGGAACTCGCTTTTATTCACCCGAAGACAGGTGTTTTCCGATTCTTCTACAATTTTTACAGAGTGCTTTGATATTCGATTGTGAAAAATGAGATTTGAACAACCATTGGTGGAAAGTCGAAGGAACGAAAGCCATGGGCTTGGAATCGAAGGAAAAGAAAAAGTTCTAGAGCGAGCACGAAAACTTTGGCATCGGATGCTTTGGTTTGCTGTTTTTTCTACACGTATAGGTATACACGCTGATGACGTTCGAGTACTTTGTTTGATCTCGACTGTTGGTCAAACGCAAACGTAAATAACGCGGTTACACCATAAGTCAATTGCCATGGGCACTCTCCGCGCATACCAATGAAAAATAGCTCTCGGCGAATCTCGGATGCTCGAATCTTCGATGGGATACGTATGGCAACCGTATTCGCTCGGGCGGAGAACCTTTCTCGAGTATTGAAAAAAAAATATATATTTTTTCAAAAAAGACACGAGTATTCTTTCTCCCCGCGGTCTGAGGCTTCAACCAGGCATGAGCACCGAAAGAGAAAATTCTATCGGGTAGTTCGAGACCGGAGAGGAAACGTAGGAACACGAAGCAATGGAAACTCTTAGGGAAGAACGTCGACTCGGTGTAGAGGTTTATGTATATACCGATACCAACGTACCGAACATGGCCCAACTCTCATCCTTTTCGGTCTCTCTGGCTCGTTCTCCTGCTCGAAAAACCAGTGCACATAGGGGCAATAAGCTATAGGAGTTGCGGAAAAGAGATTGCGACAAAACTTTGCGCTCGCCACTTTTATCCCCTCCCCTTATATACGTGAGCTTTTGATACTCTCCCTTCGTTCTCTTACCGCGGGATTCCGAATCCGGTGGCGCGTTGGACTGCGGTAACAAACTTGGCTGCGATCTTGCTGACGTGTCTCCTCTTTTATTTTATTTCCTTTTTTTCTCCTGGTTTTTGTTGTTGTTTTATACGAAAAGAAAACGCGAAATATCAGGGTAAAGGAATTCCCACTAGGTTCGCGAGGACTAATCGCGGATATGACAGTTTTGAAATTGTTGGAGACGTTATTTGAGATTTGCGAGAATTTTGCGAAAGAAAATAACCACGAGACCATATATTTGATTTTGATTACATTGCATGGTTTTGTTTGCAATTGTGTGTCAATATTGCTTGAAAAATGTTTATCGATAAACAAGGGAAATATTTGACGAAAATAAATAGTACGTGCCGAATTTTTTTACGCTTGTCGAATCGAGGGCTTCTGTTTTAAGGGGTTAGATGACCTGGAAATTGGGTTTATGTAAAAGAAATTATTGACGAAATGAGTAAAATAATTAAAAAATCGTTTGAGCATTTATTCGTAATCATATAATCCGAAATTGTGTACCAAATTTCATAAAAACATATTAACACCTAGATCCGTTTTGAAAAATCTCACGATGTATCTTTGAACATGAGGAGCTCAATAGCGTACTTGATTTTCGCCATCTAGTTGATCTGAAACAACGAAAAATTTTTTTTTTTCTTCGAATGCATTGTATTGATTAATTCCCGATAGAGCCTGTTTTTGTTATAGATTTTCAATAATTTAAAAAAGGTTTAAACTCTTCTCAATTTTTCGAGAAAAATTGACGTAATTGATGTTAATAACTTATGAAAATGGTTAAGGAGAAAATCGATGGTCAAGAATAAAGTACTATCGCATTGAATTGTATCAAATTTTAAGTAAATCCGAAGATAAGATGTCGATAAATGGAGTACGGTATTTTGAAAAACACAATATCGAGAAAATGGCTTTTCAATCTCCTATCATTTTTATCTTTGCAATTACCCTCAATCATCGTTCTGCACACACATCGGATCTATTACTTTAACTTGAGTTGGCTCAAGTTAATGTAATAGTTAATAATAAGCTCGATGAGTTAATGAGTTGATGAGTTAATAATAAGCTCAACAAACCCAAACAAACGACTTTTTTGTTTACAGTAGCCTAACCCCTTAAATCAGGATCGACATTCTCCCTGCTACAGGAGGGCACCTTTTCTTTCCTTTACTATTGTAATCCGTCATCTGAAAACTCCAAAATAATAAATGCCATTAATTAATCTCGCAAGACCTGGTTCTAAAAATGAAACTCATGAAAGATTCATGACTACTTCAAAATAATGAGTTGTGAAAAAAAAAAAGAAGAAACCCCTATTTTCAGCGATATCCCGGAGATGTAACCCGTCAGAAGACTAATTAAATTCAAAAAAACACACACATATATACCTCTAATATACGTATACAAAGTAAACGTCCTAACGCTCGTAGCAACTGACAGTATTTCATTGCCTCTTGCAAAGAGTAATGCACTTCATCTTTAATGGAATTTGAAGGCTGTTCGTTATTGAAATCGGTTTTTGAATTCAATAAAACCGTGTTCCGTGTACGTTTCTAGATCCACTCTGTCCTGCATATCCACGAACAAAACGGACCACATAGCCACCAGCCTGCGCTCGGTTCCCCCATGCATCGTTCTCTCCCCGAATTATTATATTATTCTGGGAATTGTTCATCGATAACTCCCCGAAGAGCGTGCGCTGTAAAAATGTGTTGCAACGGTAAAAAAAAAAGAAAAAAAAAAGAAAAATAAAAATCGTCAAACTGGAGCAGGCGATAGGATGCTGGAATGGTCCGGGGATTCGAGGCTACGTGCAATTGATGGGAGCGATTCTCTCTCGTCACGTATCTAACGTGTAGGACGCGGAGAGAGACGACTCGTGTTGCAACGATGGTGTAACGTTAAAACCGGCGAAGTAGGACATACGGTGGCGCGGTGTACGTGTGCCTATTCACTTTGGGTCATACGGCCAGCAGTCGTGTTATAGCTTGCATGCGGATACTCCACCTCCCATTTTCACGCAAAAGCAAGCCCTCGTGGCCGACCCCGAGCACACACGGCCTCCAAAAGAGCGAATACGTCTGTCCAACCGTAAGTCGGTGCCTTAAGGGCGTATCCCCTGTGACTCCGCGTTCCGGCGCCGTAGCCTCGCGTCTTCCGTTCCCTCTCAAACTCTCTCAAACGCCCAGGTGTAACGAGCACCTTTGTACTTGTGTAAGTAAGATGCGGAAGTCACGCTCCGATCCCTCGGGGTTCTTAATCATTGATATTTACCCTTTCGCGTGGCCACCGTCAAATACAGCGTTGCGGCGAAAATTGCCACCCCCGGGAGCTTATTCCTCGAGAGAACGGGAGAGGGAAAGAGAAAGAGCGAAACGAGGAGCGAGGGAGTTAGACTGGAATATACATGATCCTCGTGTGTGCCTAATTATAATTAGAACTCCTGTGTTCATTCGGTCCAAATAGCATATCTAAGCGTGCACTCGTTAACGCTGACTGTTACAGTTTTTCCGAATGTACCGCCAGCTCCGGGAATGCCATGTCAGGGCGAGGATAGTAAGTATCGACGACCCACTTCTTTTTGTCAGATTTGTTTTCCTCTTTGAAATTTTACGTTTGAGGCCCCCCGATGACGGTACATTTTGCTTTTCTTCATTTTGAGCTTTTTGTCCGTTTATCCTTCGGAACGAAAAAGTAACATTTACGCAAAAAAAAACGTTGTGCTGTTGGGACAACACGTTACAGCAGGGATATCCTTAATTGAGTGCTGTGCAATTTCCATTCGGACAAGTGTGAGGATTGCATACATTCCGTGATGAATAATAATGCCCCCGTAGAGTCTTCGGTTCATTCGTAAACCTCGCCAAATCAAACAGTGACAAATTGCTAATTGTATTTATCGTCGAGATTCGGTTTATTCGTGAATTTCCATTTTGCCGGTTATCCGTAGTGTTTACAGTTTTTTTTTCGTTACGTATACCGGCTACTGGTACGCGTGTTTATATATATATGCTATGTGTATATATAGTATGTATAATCTGGATGAATTACGATGAAACGTACCACGTAGTCTCGATTTTGTCGCGATGGTACGCGACTTCCCAAATATGGCTGTTACATTATGGACAAGGCTACGAGTGCCGGGAATTTGCTAAAATTTTTAACATGCGGTATCACGGCAATCGGACATTACGAATTTTTCGAATGTGGGTATATCGTGTTTTCGATTCTCCTCTTTTCATTCGACGTCTTCATCGTTCGAAGTAAAGTACAGAAACCGCGATATAATCATTTTTGATTAGGCGAATAACCGCAAGAAGGAAACACGTGATTTTCTGTGTTCTCACCATTAATTTCGGAATGTTTTTCTCTCTGTGCGTCGTTTGACTTTCGAACGAAAAAGGGAACATCTACAGACGCGGAGCTCGACGTTGGAGGAAATTATATAGGGTGAACGGTCACATATTCCAGGCGAAACGTTTCAATCGAGTGAGTAACAAGTACATTCTGAGAAGTCATCAAGTAAGCCTTCAATTTCTCATGCAAAAAGCAGTATTTCAAAGTACTCAACTCTTCAATTTTATATTATTCAAGGAAAATTAGCTCGCACTTTCGCGGATTCGAAGTTTGTCCTTTCAAATAGTTGGCATTTTGGAAAAAGGATAAAAAGATTGATCATCGAATATTTTATAACTCATCGTGTTCTGTTTAGCGAGCGTTCTGCGCTTTCTGCCAAGATCGAATATGGGGTCTGGGACGCCAAGGATTCAAGTGCATCCAGTGTAAGCTCCTCGTTCACAAGAAATGCCACAAAGTCGTACGAAAGCCGTGTCTGAGTCTACAACAGCAGCAGCAACAATCCCAGTCGGGTGAGCAACCAACGGCTGATAGGAATGGCGACCAACCGCCCCCCGATTCACCACAGTCGAGTCCTCCGGGGCATTTGGAGGACGAGGCCACAGAGTCCTTGGCAGTGGAGGAACATTCTCGCCATCGTGAGTTTCTCCTCCATTCTTATTCTCATTTTCCATCTTTTGATGATGAAAAATTGGAGCCCTCACAATCGGTAGCCTGAAAAAAAAGCAAAGGCAAAAAGTCAATTTTTGACCCGAGAGGTACATAAAACAAATTTATCTATCCTCATCTCGATATCTTCATTTATTAGGATGTCAAAAGATAGCAAAAAGTTTTTTTTCCAATCATTGAAAATGACGAAAGTCCTCAATTCATTGACGAGCACAAAAGTTTGAACGGAAATTCGTTGATAACGCGAGGGAAAGCTAGTTCGTTTGGTGCACTTATTGTCGTCTACGTAATGACCGTGCAAGTACCATTGCATCCGTTAATGCGTGAATTTCCGCCACATATGGGCAGGCACGTCGAGCGACGATGGGGAAGAGTTGGCACTGGATTCCATGGCCGGTGCCGATGGCAACAGCGAGATGCAGAGACAGTATTCGTTGAGTGACTTCGAGCTAATTAGGGTTATCGGACGTGGATCGTACGCCAAGGTGCTAATGGTCGAGTTGAAGCGTACCAAGAGAATTTACGCTATGAAAGTAATCAAGAAGGCTCTCGTTACTGACGACGAGGACATCGATTGGGTTCAAACCGAAAAGCACGTTTTCGAGACAGCCTCGAACCATCCCTTCCTCGTTGGACTCCATTCGTGCTTCCAGACGCCCTCGCGTCTCTTCTTCGTTATCGAGTTCGTACGCGGTGGCGATCTCATGTTCCATATGCAGAGGAAGCATCGTCTCGAGGAGGAACACGCGAGATTTTACGCCGCCGAGATAAGCCTTGCGTTAAACTTTTTACATCAGAAAGGTAAGGTGGATCGGCAGGATGTGCCACTTTTTTAAACTTGGCAAGCTCGTGTACAAAGTTCGTGTATATTGACACTCTATCGAACTCTCGAGTATAGAACAGACCGAAAAAAAGTTCCTTTTTTTACGAAACGGTTCGAAATATCGAACCTTTGACCCTTTTATAAATAGTTGCACTCTGGATAATGTTTCGATAAGATAGACTTTGTCGATTAAGGCCAGAAATCCCTTTAGAAGCGTGAAAAATAGGTATTTTTTCGAGAATTTTTTTAAAGGGGATAAAATTATCTGATCATTTTCAAATTTTAACATAATTTTATTGAAGTATTCAAGTTTGGAAAGATTTTTTTTGTTACGATGATACACAAAATTGCGTCGTTATTAAGGGTCTTCGGACGCCTATTTTCCGTGACATCGAAAAGTGCTACAGCCGTCACTCTTTTGCTGTTGATCGGAAAAAGATTTAACGAGTGTCATTCGTTCACTGACATATTAAGGGGAAGGATATACCTAAAAAATGATGACAAAGTACAAAATTGAAAATTTGGGAGAGCTTTTACTCTAAAGTTCGAATTTTCGACCATTTTTTCGACATACTTGACCCCTAAAAAGGTATTTATTTACACGCTACCTTTCAAACTTCAGGTATAT